>JAODAL010085449.1:0-10583 GCA_025379985.1 Phyllomedusa bahiana
ATATAATACGGGGGCATGTGAGGGACGTAAGAGGTTTTTTTATATTTATACGGGGGTAGGGATTTTCAGTACGGGTGGTTATATAACATAGGGGGTAGGTGAGGTACGTACAGGGTGGTTTATATAAAAAATGGGGAGGTAGTGTCAGTACAGAGGTGGGTTTTATATACATAGGGGTGGTGGTGTCAGTCAGTGGGGTTATATTAAAAACGGGGGGAGGTGAGTGTAATCAGTGGTTTGGGTTATATATCTATGGGGGTAGGGAGTTATAGTACAAGGTGGTTTATATACATATGGGGTTGGGGAGTGTAATACAGAGGGGTGTTTTATACATATGGGGGCAGGTGAGTGTAATACAGTGGGGTTATATATAAAACGGGGTAGGGGAGGTAAGTCAGAGGTGGTTTTTATATAATAGGGGTAGGGGGTGTACGTACGAGGGTTTTATATTTTAATTGGGGGGGATGTGATGTACAGTAAAAGGTGGTTATATATAATGGGGCAGGGGAGTGTACAGTACAGAGGTGGTTTTTTATACATATGGGGGTAGGTGAGTGTACAGTACAGAGGTGGTTATTATATAATAGGGGGGGGTATTACAGTTAGTGTTTTTTTATTTAAACACGAGGGCAGGTGGGTAAGTAAGTATGGTTAATATACATATTGGGGGAGGGGAGTGTACAGTACAGTGGTGGTTATAAATTTCTATTGGGGTAGGGGATGTCGTCGAGGTGGTTTATTACAATTTTTGGGGAGGTGAGGTACATACATGGGGGTTATTATAATTGGGGGGGGGTGGGGTGTAAGTAAAGAGTGGTTTTAATATACATTGGGGTAGTTTGATAGTACGAGGGGGTTATATTAAAATATGGGGTAGGTGAGGTACAGTACAGGGTGGGTTTAATTTTAATATGGGGGGAGGGTTGAATACAGAGGTGGTTTATTAATTTTGGGGGGGGGGGGGGGAGTGTACGTACGAGGGGGTTATATATAATACGGGGGGGGTGAGTGTACGACAAGGTGGTTATATTCATTGGGGGTAGGTGATTTTCGTACAGGGTGGGATTATAATATGGGGGGGGGAGTGACAGTCAGTGGTGGTTATATATAATATGGGGGTAGGGAGTTAAGTAAGAGGTGGTTATTTCCTATGGGGGTAGGTGAGTGAATAAAAGTGGTGGTTTTTTAAAACATATGGGGGTGGTGAGTGTCAGTACAGAGGTGGGTTTAAAATACATAAGGGGAGGTGGGTGTAAGTCAGTGGGGGTTTTATAATATGGGGGGAGGTGAGTGACATAAGGGTGGTTTATAAAATATGGGGGTAGGTGAGTGTACAGTACAGTGGTGGTTATATATACATATGGGGGTAGGTGAGTGTACAGTACAGAGGTGGTTATATATACATACGGGGGTAGGTGAGTGTACAGTACAGAGGTGGTTATATATACATATGGGGGTAGGTGAGTGTACAGTATAGTGGTGGTTATATATACATACGGGGGTAGGTGAGTGTACAGTACAGTGGTGGTTATATATACATACGGGGCAGGTGAGTGTACAGTACAGAGGTGGTTATATATACATATGGGGGTAGGTGAGTGTACAGTACAGAGGTGAGGCGCCTCCTTTATGAGCGCTAGCATTGGGGGGACTATAGTGGTTCTCCATTTTAGGCTTCAGATAAGCGGCGTCTCATCATTAGCGAGATTGATCTGTCATGATGGCGTCAGCACTGGTCGCCGGGCTCTATGTAATCAGGCAATTAATTCAGCCGAGCTTCATCACTTCTTTTGGTTGCAATTATAATAAGTCCACTGAATGGGCGGAGAAGCTGCGCCATACTTTATCTTGGTCAGAGAGACTATGGGTGAACGCTAAAACGACTTCAGAAAATACAAAATGACGTCTGAGAAAAATATTCTAACAAGGAAAATGCAGCAATGTTTAAGGGTGACGGCGCTGTACATCGGGGGCTGTGCTTATAACCCATTGACACCAGGTCTTCCCATGGTTCTGCAAGATCAATGCAAACCCCCATAGTGATCGAAATTCCATGCTATGTAAGGGGTATTGTCAAATAAAAAAACTGCTGTGTGTAAAAAAAGACTGAAAGGTTTTTTTTTCATCCAGAGTCCTTTAAGACCGCTTTTCACAGCCATTTCAGGTCCGTAATAAACGGATTTGTGCAAAATCCAAAAATAAGTAAAAGGACGTTTTTTGACAGTGGGACAGGCCAACTGGCTGAGTAGTTCTCACTCTGATTGGTGGTTCACTTTCCCAAAAGAGAACATGGGCTGAGTAGCTTCGCTCTGATTTTTCACAGTTCCCAAAAATTAGATAAATGGCTGAGTAGTCTTGCGGGATTGGTTGTTCACTTTCCATAGAGTAACATGAGCTGGTAGCTCCGTCTGATTGTGGTTCACTTTCCCATAGGAGTAAAAAGGTTGAGTAGTTCGCTCTGATTGGTGGTTCACTGTTCCATAGAGTAACATGGGCTGAGTAGCTCTCGCTCTGATTGGTGATTCACTTTCCCATAGAGTAACATGGGCTGAGTAGCTCTCGCTCTGATTGGTGGTTCACTTTCCCATAGAGTAACATGGGCTGAGTAGCTCTCGCTCTGATTGGTTGTTCACTTTCCCATAGAGTAACATGGGCTGAGTAGCTCTCGTTCTGATTGTCGGTTCACGTTCCCATAGAGTAACATGGGTTTAATTCCCAATAGAGTAACATGGGCTGAGTAGCTCTCGCTCTGATTGGTGGTTCACTGTTCCATAGAGTAACATGGGCTGAGTAGCTCTCGCTCTGATTGGTGGTTCACTTTCCCATAGAGTAACATGGGATGAGTAGCTCTCGCTCTGATTGGTGGTTCACTTTCCCATAGAGTAACAGGGGCTGAGTACTTCGTTTGAGTGGTTCTACCCCATAGAATAACATGGGCTGAGTAGCTCTCACTCTGATTGGTGGTTCACTTTCTCATAGAGTAACACGGGCTGAGTAGCTCTCGCTCTGCTTGGTTGTTCACTTTCCCATAGAGTAACACGGGCTGAGTAGCTCTCGCTCTGATTGGTGTTTCACTTTCCCATAGAGTAACATGGGCTGAGTAGCTCTCGCTCTGATTGGTTGTTCACTTTCCCACAGAGTAACATGGGCTGAGTAGCTCTCGCTCTGATTGGTGGTTCACGTTCCCATAGAGTAACATGGGTTTAATTCCCCATAGAGTAACATGGGCTGAGTAGCTCTCACTCCGATTGGTGGTTCACGTTCCCATAGAGTAACATGGGTTTAATTCCCCATAGAGTAACATGGGCTGAGTAGCTCTCGCTTGATTGGGGTCACTGTTCCATAGATTTAACATGGGCTAGTAGCTCTCGCTCTGATTGGTGTTTCATTTTCCCCATAGAGTAACAATGGCGAGTAGCTCTCCCTTGATAGGTGGTTCATATTCCATAGAATAAAAATGGCTTGAGTAGCTTCTACTTGTTTGTGGTTCACTTTCTCATAGAGTAAAGGGGCGAGTAGCCTTTTTTCGTCTGGTTTTTTGGTTGGTTTCCCAATTCCCATAGAATAACATGGTTTAGTAGCTCTCACTTGATGGTGTTACTTCCCAAATAGAGTAATGGCTTGAGTGCCTCTTGGATTGGGTGTTCACTTTCCCATAGAGAAATGGGCGAGTGCCTAACTTGTTGGTGGTTAATTTATAGAGTAAAATGGGTTTAATTCCCAATAGAGTAACATTGGGCTTGAGTACTCTCGCTTGATTGGTGGTTTATTCCATAGAAAAAACATGGGCTGATAGCTCTCACTTGATTGGGTGGTTCACTTTCATAGAGTAACACGGTCTGAGTAGTCTCGCTCAGTTTTGGTGTTTCACTTTCCATAGAGTAACACGGCTGAATAGTCTCGCTCTGATTGGTGGTTATATTTCATGAAAAACATTGGTTTTGAGTAGCTCTCACTTTTATTGTGGTTCACTTCTCATAGGTTAACACGCCTGAGGTACTTCGCTCTGACTGGTGGTTCACTGTCCCATAGAGTAACATGGGCTGAGTAGCTCTCGCTCTGATTGGTGGTTCACTTTCCCATAGAGTAACATGGGATGAGTAGCTCTCACTCTGATTGGTGGTTCAGTTTCCCATAGAGTATCATGGGTTTAATTCCCCATAGAGTAACATGGGCTGAGTAGCTCTTGCTCTGATTGGTGGTTCACGTTCCCATAGAGTAACATGGGTTTAATTCCCCATAGAGTAACATGGGCTGAGTAGCTCTTGCTCTGATTGGTGGTTCACGTTCCCATAGAGTAACATGGGTTTAATTCCCCATAGAGTAACATGGGCTGAGTAGCTCTCGCTCTGATTGGTCGCTTTCAATCCCATAGACTAACATGGGTTTAATTCCCCATAGAATAAGGCTCTGTCTCCTGCAGTGGACAAAAAAAACGACCTGAAAACTAAATACTAAAAACGTTCATAAAAACTGAGTTTTTCCCACCCCGCTGTCAAAAGCAGCTGAAAAAACGGCCGTATTTTCCGGCGATTTGCGTTTCTGCCGCGATTTGCGTTTTTTTGCTTGTCTTCAGGTCTGTTTTTTTAATGTCTGCAGAAATTAGGCCAATGATTGTATCTCCGCCCTACAAAAAAGGATGTAAGGCGCATTATTGCAGCTATATGGAATCTTGTAGTCATTTTACAGATTTTGGTGCTAAGAAAATTATCTCGCTTTTGTTGCCAAAAATAGGTTGTTTTTTTTTTTAAGGATTTTGGCCCCAATGCCCATTTTTTATGAATTTTTCCGCTAATAAAGTTGTCTAGTTTTTGTCGCTAAAATACATGCCAAAAAATTACCTTTAGTAGTAAGATCTCAAGCCAACAAACAGTGTTGGAGACTGGGCAGTGCTGGAGGCCGGGCAGTGTTGGAGGCCGGGCAGTGTTGGAGGCCGGGAAGTGCAGTGCTGGAGAACCGGCAGTGTTGGAGGCCGGGCAGTGTTGGAGGCCGGGCAGTGCAGTGCTGGAGGCCGGGCAGTGCTGGAGGCCGGCAGTGTTGGAGGCCGGGCAGTGCAGTGCTGGAGGCCGGGCAGTGTTGGAGGGCTGGGCAGTGCTGGAGGCCGGGCAGTGTTGGAGACCGGGCAGTGCTGGAGGCCGGGCAGTGCTGGAGGCCGGGCAGTGCTGGAGGCCGGGCAGTGTTGGAGACAGGGCAGTGGGGGAGGCCGGGCAGTGCTGGAGGCCGGGCAGTGCTGGAGGCCGGGCAGTGCTGGAGGCCGGGCAGTGTTGGAGGCCGGGCAGTGCTGGAGGCCGGGCAGTGCTGGAGGCCGGCAGTGTTGGAGACCGGGCAGTGTTGGAGACCGGGCAGTGCTGGAGGCCGGGCAGTGCTGGAGGCCGGGCAGTGCTGGAGGCCGGGCAGTGCTGGAGGCCGGGCAGTGTTGGAGGCCGGGCACTGCTGGAGGCCGGGCACTGCTGGAGGCCGGGCACTGCTGGAGGCCGGGCACTGCTGGAGGCCGGGCAGTGCTGGAGGCCGGGCAGTGTTGGAGGGCTGGGCAGTGCTGGAGGCCTGGCAGTGTTGGAGACGGGGCAGTGTTGGAGGCCGGGCAGTGCTGGAGGCCGGGCAGTGCTGGAGGCCGGGCAGTGCTGGAGGCCGGGCAGTGTTGGAGGCCGGGCAGTGTTGGAGGCCGGGCAGTGCAGTGCTGGAGGCCGGGCAGTGCTGGAGGCCGGGCAGTGCAGTGCTGGAGGCCGGGCAGTGTTGGAGGGCTGGGCAGTGCTGGAGACCGGGCAGTGTTGGAGGCCGGGCAGTGCTGGAGGCCGGGCAGTGCTGGAGGCCGGGCAGTGCTGGAGGCCGGGCAGTGCTGGAGGCCGGGCAGTGTTGGAGACTGGGCACTGCTGGAGGCCGGGCACTGCTGGAGGCCGGGCACTGCTGGAGGCCGGGCAGTGCTGGAGGCCGGGCAGTGTTGGAGGGCTGGGCAGTGCTGGAGGCCGGGCAGTGCTGGAGGCCGGGCAGTGCTGGAGGCCGGGCAGTGTTGGAGGCCGGGCAGTGCTGGAGGCCGGGCAGTGCTGGAGGCCGGGCAGTGTTGGAGGCCGGGCAGTGCAGTGCTGGAGGCCGGGCAGTGCTGGAGGCCGGGCAGTGCTGGAGGCCGGGCAGCAGCCACATTGCAGCTTGGTTTTAGCATCTCTTAATAATCTCTTACTACAGGAAAAATAGCTTATTACTATCAATGACAAAAAGTGCCACCCAGTGGAAAAACAGCATGTAAAACCAGTCCGTATGACAGCACCATGCACCATGCCTTCTTTCTGCACACATGCGAGAGGACGGCACCTAAGGTTTTACTCTTGGTTTTCCTAAGCTCAAGCAGGTGGTTTCTACCTAAGTGCACAAGCATGCGTTCCATCACTAGCCTCTCCTAAAAGGGAAGGGTCCCCACTAAACCCATTTCCTCCTGGCATTAAGGCATCTGCAAGCTTCCAGGACTGATGGTACACCGACGCCCCGGGTGAGCAGTCCAGGTGTCAGTCAATAGGTTTACATACACGTTGGTGTCTCCCAAGAAGGCCAGAGTTCTCCCCCTAGACATCACGAGAGACACCCCAAATGGGCGCCGCACCTTGATAAGTACTAGAGACAAACATGATGTGGCACACCGCAAATACACACAAATGAATCAAATTAATCGAAATGTATGTCCTGAATGCGGCCCAGGACCCAGCCAGGTCTCTAAAGTTACTGATACAGCGCCATGCTGGATGGCCAGGCAAACCGCGAGCGAATGTGACAAATTTGTGAAGGAAACTAGAAAAGCTCATGATAGTGGCGCACCCCAGGGTCACTTCACATCCAGACAACCTATGGGTTTTCACATAAACAAAGGAAATTCAGCTCACCTCTTGGTATAGGGATTGCACGGACCCTCCAGGCAAAGAGGAACATCGGCAGCAAATGAAACGTTTGTCCAGCAATCCAATGGTCAATGTTTAAAAATTCAAAATTTTATTGCAAAGATCCATAAAAATAAACAAGCAAGCACAGGCATAGAAAAATGTGGCGACACGTTTCCGGGTGTTACCCCTTCATCATGGCCCATTACAATGAATTATTACTGGCCTTATATAAAGGTAATCATTAGCATAAGCAAAAGCTCATCTATAGATGGTAAATGAACGTGCAAAAGCCACAGCATCGCCCGCCTTCAGTCGCGCCGACAGTATGAACGAACGCCAGCGCAATGACTACAGACTTCGCATAACAACTGCGCATGCGCAGGGATACACAGGGCCGTAGCTTGCCGGACTGGAATAACGTTCCTGTCGGCAACATTCCAACAAAGGGGAAGCGCACCTGGCTATGCACAAACAAATACACAACATATAATTTACAAAAAACAATATTTTTATGGATCTTTGCAATAAAATTTTGAATTTTTAAACATTGGCCATTGGATTGCTGGACAAACGTTTCATTTGCAACCTATGGGTTTTCATCAGGAGGACCTGGCCATTGGACCAAATGGCACACACCCAGGTGCACAAGCCTCCACAGTGTTTGCCTCCATCTGTCTCAGGTGTACAAGCCTCCACAGTGTTTGCCTCCATCTGTCTCAGGTGCACAAGCCTCCACAGTGTTTGCCTCCATCTGTCTCAGGTGCACAAGCCTCCATAGTGTTTGCCTCCATCTGTCTTAGGTGCACAAGCCTCCTTTGTTTGCCTCCGTGTGTCCTGGGTGCACAAGCCTCCACAGTGTTTGCCTCCATCTGTCTTAGGTGCACAAGCCTCCATAGTGTTTGCCTCCATCTGTCTTAGGTGCACAAGCCCCCATAGTGTTTGCCTTCATCTGTCTTAGGTGCACAAGCCCCCATAGTGTTTGCCTCCATCTGTCTTAGGTGCACAAGCCTCCACAGTGTTTGCCTCCATCTGTCTCAGGTGCACAAGCCTCCATAGTGTTTGCCTCCATCTGTCTCAGGTGCACAAGCCTCCACAGTGTTTGCCTCCATCTGTCTCAGGTGCACAAGCCTCAACAGTGTTTGCCTCCATCTGTCTTAGGTGCACAAGCCCCCTCAGTGTTTGCCTCCATCTGTCTCAGGTGCACAAGCCTCCACAGTGTTTGCCTCCATCTGTCTCAGGTGCACAAGCCTCCATAGTGTTTGCCTCCGTGTGTCCTGGGTGCACAAGCCTCCACAGTGTTTGCCTCCATCTGTCTTAGGTGCACAAGCCTCCATAGTGTTTGCCTCCGTGTGTCCGGGTGCACAAGCCTCCACGTGTTTGCTCCCCGTCTCAAGTGCACAAGCCTCCACAGTGTTTGCTCCATCTGTCTTAGGTTTCACAAGCCCCATTTGTGTTTGCCTCCGTGTGTCCTGGGTGACCAAGCCCCACATGTTTGCCTCCATCTGTCTCAAGTGCACAAGCCACCACCGGGTTTGCCCCCGTGTGTCCTGGGTGCACAAGCCTCCACAGTGTTTGCCTCCGTGTGTCCTGGGTGCACAAGCCCCCACAGTGTTTGCCTCCATCTGTCTTAGGTGCACAAGCCTCCATAGTGTTTGCCTCCATCTGTCTCGGGTGCACAATCCACCACAGTGTTTTTCCTCCATCGTCTTCCAGGTGCACAAGCCCCCATAGTGTTTGCCTCCATCTGTCTTAGGTGCACAAGCCTCCATAGTGTTTGCCTCCATCTGTCTCGGGTGCACAATCCCCCCACAGTGTTTGCCTCCATCTGTCTCAGGTGCACAAGCCCCCATAGTGTTTGCCTCCATCTGTCTTAGGTGCACAAGCCTCCATAGTGTTTGCCTCCATCTGTCTTAGGTGCACAAGCCCCCATAGTGTTTGCCTCCATCTGTCTTAGGTGCACAAGCCTCCCCCAGTGTTTGCCTCCATCTTCTCAGGTGCACAAGCCTCCCTAGTGTTGCCTCCATCCCGTCTTAGGTGCACAAGCCCCACAGTGTTTTTCCTCCATCTGTCTCAGGTGCACAAACCCTCCACAGTGTTTGCCTCCATCTGTCTCAGGTGCACAAGCCACCATAGTGTTTGCCTCCATCTGTCTAAGGTGCACAAGCCACCACAGTGTTAGCCTCCATCTGTCATAGGTGAACAAGCCCCCACAGTGTTTGACTCCATCTGTCTTAGGTGCACAAGCCCCCATAGTGTTTGCCTCCATCTGTCTTAGGTGCACAAGCCCCCATAGTGTTTGCCTACATCTGTCTTAGGTGCACAACCCCATAGTGTTGCCTCCATTTCTTGGTTTGCACAAGCCCCCATAGTGTTTGCCTCCATTTTCCCCTTAGGTGTACAAGCCCCCATAGTGTTTCCCCTTCATCGTCTTAGGGGCAAAAGCCCCCAAGTTTTGCCCCCATCTGTTTAGTGCAAAACCCCCTATGTTTCCCTTATCTGTCTTAGGTCACAAGCCCCCATAGTGTTTGCCTCCATCTGTTTTAGGTGCACAACCCCACTGTTTGCCCCATCGTCCAGGTGCACAAGCCTCCATAGTGGTTGCCTCCATCTGTCTCAGGTGCACAAGCCCCATATGGTTGCCTCCCTCTGTCTCATCCAACCCTCCCTGTGGTTGCTTCCCGTCTATTTGGCAGCCCATGTCTGGGCCCCTTTGGGAAAGATGCTGCACCGATCAGCAAAAGCAGTAACACCAGACATGGGACCCCAACAATCTTTTAGAACACAATGTGGGGGCCCCAGATCACAGACTCTCTTCAGGCATGGAAAGATGTAGCAAGGATAAACTTGACTGACAACCATAACAACTATAATAGGTCAGCTTTTTAATGGCCTTTGTTGTGATCCAAGAGAAGATAATGGTGAAAGTTGTGATATCATTGTCAAGTTAAACTTTGCCGTCTCCAGAATAAAGCCATAAGGGTCTTTAATTCTTTATAGAGAATTCTAGAAGGAAACCCTCCAGACAAAGCTGTGATGACCGTCCTCTGGAGACCTGTTCACACTGCGCCTTACATGCTTATCTTGTGACCTTATGGACCCCTCTGATCACTCCTCCAGTTAATGCCTCATAAATAAATTAAAATGAAATTCATTTCCATCTTTTAAAGTGCTCATTTCAGAGCAGAACAGAGGCCGTTCAATGCAGCCCTATTTAAAAAATCGCAAGGGCTCCCAACCCCCAATTTCCTGCCCCATCATCCCCAGTCCGCCCTCATTTAACGCAAAAATTATCCCCTTTCGGGTTTCGGGGGCAAGCGGGGATTTACATAAGATGTGAAAGCGAGGTTGACGGACACGCGTCAGCTTGAGTGTGGAAGGACGTACATATTTTATAAGGCGTTTAAAAGGTCATAGTCAATTCTGGGAAACACCCCGGGTCGTTACTTGATGTTTTACGGTTTACTTGTCATTCAACAAAAAACAGGGAAAAAACTACATTGTGTATTCTGCAGGGAAAAGGGAAAACATATAACATGCGCAGGGGTATTCTGATGAGGAAAGGTAACAACTATATAACACTGCGCAGGTGTATTCTGCATGTAGGGGAAAAGGGAACAACTAATAAAAAATGCCAGGTTTTTATTCGTTGTTGGGAAAGGTAAAAATATATAACATGCCAGGGGTATTCTTATGAGGGAAAGGTAAAAAACATATAAC
>JAODAL010085450.1:0-10583 GCA_025379985.1 Phyllomedusa bahiana
CGCGCCTCCCATAGCCCTTTATAGTAAGAACTCCTGTGTCTCCCATAGACTAATTAAAAAAAATTCCGTTGTCCCCATAGACTCATAGTAAGCCCCTTCCCCTGTCCCCAAATTTTTATAAAAGCGTCCCTGTCCCCAAACTCTATATAAAACCCCCCGCTCCCAAGACTAAATAGTAAAAACCTCCTTTTTTCCCCCCCAAGACTCTATAGTAAAACCTCCTGTTGTCCCCCCAAGACTGTTTAGAAAAACCCCTACTATCTCCACGAGTTTCTTTTTATGCTTGCTTTATTTGGGGGGCGGTTTGCAAAGAAAAACCCCCCCCTTCACATAGACATGTTCATTTTCCGTCTGAAAACCCTGGGGGGTGGTCCTAAAAAAAACCCCGGGGGGAAAATCCGTCCTTGGGGACCGCTGCACGGATTTTCCCCTTAAGGTCCGTGTAAAAGTTTTTCAGCCAGGGTTTCAGCCGAAACCGGAAAAAAAACGGCTGATAAAACAGTGCCCCTGGGGACAAAATGGTCGCCCTTTTTAAAAAATTTTTCAAAAAACGCCAGAGCAGGGCAGAAAATTTTTCTTTTTGGGGTTTTTTTGGGTTTTTTTTAATTTTCAGATTTTACCACTAATAACGTTTCTCGCTTTTTTTGCCGTAAAAAATCTGTTTTTTTGGATTTTTTTGCCAAGGAACCGTTTTTTAACGGGTTTGGGCAAAAAATAATTTTAAAATTCTCCCCTTTTTTTCGTTAAAAACAACTACAAAGTCCATATTTAAATCAATGATGGCTTAACCCCTTTTTTAGGGGGATTACATCCAATGACTTACATATTAAAAAAAAAAAGACTTGAAGACCACAAAAAGCGCCCCAAAAAAAACCCGCTTTTAAAAAAAAACACCTTTTTTTCCAAGCAGCTTTTTTCACGGGCAGGGGAAAACAAAAACTCATTTTTTAAATGAACTTTTTTAAAAGGATTTGGCTTTCAGGCTTTTTTTTTGCCCCACTGCGGGGGTAGACAGAGCCTTAGCCTGTGTCAAAAAACGTTAGGGATCTCAACCGGGGAAAAAAAAACAAAAACCCTGAAATAACCACAAAAATTGGGAGTCCCGGGCCCAACACCATGCCCCCTTTGGCGGTCTTTTTTGGGTTTTATAAAGATCATACATCCCAAAAACATACAGGGCCTTTTAAACTTTCGTCCCCAAAGGCACCCAGCCATTTTTCTCCCCCCTTTCCCCTACTGATTCTTTTTTTGTTTTGGGTAAACTGTGCCCTTTTGCTGGTTTTTAAATTTGTCAGCGGCGTGGACGCCCCCCAACGGTTCCGGACCCCTGATTTTGGAGCCCCCTTGGGGGCTTCGAGCCCCGCGGGAAAATTCCCGCGTGCTGCCCTTCACCCAGGGCCATTGCCCCTGGGGGGGTTCCCAAATTTGGGTGCCCTAAAGGGTGGGGAAAACGGGCTCAGAAAGCAGGTGGGCCCTTTTGGGAACGGGGAAACCTGAAGTGGGGGAGCAGGAGAAAAGGGGGGGTGACCCGCTGTGGGGGATTTTTTAACTCGCGGGGCCAAGGGTGTTTTGGGTATCCACCCTAAAAGAAGGAAAGAGAATACAGCACTTAATAGCATAAGACATTCAAAACAGGCAAAATTAAAGGAATTTTTTTAAAGGGGGGATTCCACTTTTTTACAAAATTGGGTTAAACCAATTTTTAAAGAGTTAACATTTTTGCTATTTGCTCGGGCCTTTCTGGGGTAACATTTTTGTAAACCTTGAGAAAAGGGCCCGATGGGGGAACACCGAAAAGGTAAGGCTGGAAAACTCACAAAAAAATGGGCAGAAAAAGGGCCTGGAAAAGGGGTTGTCCAGAGATGGAAGTTTTCCAAAAACCTGTCGATACCTGGGTATTGCAGCTTGGGCCCAAATTTAAAATTTTAATGAAGGGGGGAGCATAAATACCAAAAAAAAAACCCCTTGGGTTTTTCCCACTGTTTTTTGAAACAAAGCAGCATCATTTTGGGAAAAACCCCCTTGAAGTCACCCCAATAGAATATGCAAAAAATTTCCCTTAAATACTAAATATTTTTAAAATCCCAATAAACCCAAAACCCCCCTTTTTTAAAAGAAAAGGGTTTTTGGTTTCCCCATTGTTTACACCCCCGGGGAAAATTTCAGCACGATGTTATCCTTCAAAGAGAAGGGAAATGATTTTTCCTGGATAAACCCCACAATGGGACAAAAACCCCCTAAAGTAACCCCCTTTCAAGCAAAACTCTTATGCGGGTTAGGGGTCTGTTTCAAATTTTTCCAAAAAATCTACAAAATGGGGGAACAGTAATGTTAAAAACTTGAAAATTGTCGGGGGGGGAAAAAAAAAAAACAAGCACAAAAAAAAGAAACGCTGGTTTTTTTAAAAAACTTTTCCAAACTGCAATTTTTTTGTTTACCCCCCAGATATTTATTTTTTTTATTAGCTCTTGGGGGCTCTTTATTTGGTTTTTGGTTAGGTATTTTTTTAAAACAGAAAACCAAAAAAAATTTCTTGATATAAAAAAAAAAAAACAAAATTTGTCCCCACACCCATCAAAAAAGCTGTTCGCATTACAGGTCCCCTTTTTTTCCCGAAATGAATAAAGGGGCCCAAATACCATACACAACCTTAGCCCGGCGAGCCCACCGTTTTTAAAGGAACAAAAAATTCGAGCAACAAAAAGAAGAAAAAAAAAGGGGTAAAACAAAAGGGAAAACCCAACAAAAAAAAAAAAAATACAAAAAATAAAGCATTAGGCCCCCAAAAAAGTGGCTTCCCTTTCCCCAAATTTTTACATCCCGGTCCGAGGATCACCAAGCTGAATTTTTACTCCCAAAAGGGAAAAAAAAGGTGGATCGGGTCAGCTGCCTAACACCTCAAAAGGAAACAAAAGGATCGGGCATCTGAACCCCCAATATTTTATTGCACATGTAACCCAAAGAAGTCCCAATTTAAAGGGAGTTTTTTTCCAAACAAATAAAAAACTTCCCCTAAAAATTTTTTGGATATAGAAACTGAATTCTTACCCCCTCCATCCCCACGGTTTAAAGCTTTTGGCCAGAGTTCTAGTCTTCCCCCATCGATCAAATACTTAAATGTTCAGGGATCACATGTTTGCTGTACCAATCCGGCCTCACATTCACATGCCCCTGCATTAAATCATGTGACCACAGAGGTCAGTGTTTTGGTTTGCAACTTTAAAGTGATCCATAAACCCATGAAGTCGTCAGATCGATCAGGGGAAGACTGAACTCGGGCAGCGCTGAAACTGGGGGGAGGGTGAGGGGTTTAAAATGGGTTAAATTTTAAATTTTAAAAAAATTGGGGGTTTTTCCCAAGTTTTGAAAACCCCCCTTTAAAACCCAAACCCTTTCATCTGGACAGTGACCTTTGGGCTTCAAACAGTGACACTTTGGGGGCCCCTCAATCAGGAGTTTCAGGGGATGTAGGGAGGAAAACGGGCAAAAAACAGGGGGAACCAACAGCTTTTCTTTTCCTTTTTCAGTGTGGCATGGAGATTTGGTGGAACACTAGCTGCCTGTCCCCCTCACTGCACCCCTCCCCCATCCCGCCCAAAAATTTGGGAAAAGGGTCGGGGACAACTGCATTTTTTGGGAATTTTTTTTTTTAAAATTTAAAAAAGCTTCCACAAAGGGAAAAAAAGACGCAGGCATTTTTAAGGGTTTTTTTTTTAAATGCAGGTGTTTTTTTTTACAAACGTTTTGGATGCATTTTGAGGGTCGCACTTTAACTCAACGTTTTAACCCCCAAATTTTGGGGGATTAGCAAAATTTTGAAGGTGAAATTATAGTCAAATTGTTTTTAAAACCAAATTTTTTTCCGAAAAACCAAATTCAGTAAATTGACCTTTTTTTATGACCGGGGACCCTATAAAAGGGTCTAATGTTCACAAAAAATATGTTTGTGGGAAAGGGTTATAAGGGCAAAAAAATTGAAGACTTTAAGAAGTAGATTTTGTTGACGTTCAATTTTGGCCGAAAAAGGCTAAAAAACCACAATTTTTAAGATTTCCCCCCCAATCCACACATTGTGTACAAATGAAGTAAATTCTAGGTCATTATTGCCTATCAAGGAGGGGTCAACCAACAAAGATCATCCCAAAGGGTTTAAGGAATCTACTAATCCATAAAGTCGTCCAAAAAAAACCTTTAAAGCAACTGCTTGGTTTTCCCCTACTAGAAAAATGTCAAAACCCCTCACCTATCCACATGGGTTTTTAACCCAAACCCCTATTATAATTTGGACGATTTGTGGAGCCCTTTTTGGGACTCGGGTGAAAATTAAAATTTGGGGGGGGGGGGGGGGGAACTTACTTAAATTGGGTCCACATCATGGAAGCTGTTTAAAAAGCTTAAAATGTAGCAGATATGGTACACTTTGCTCATATTTCATTTTAACAACAAGTATAAAAAAAGTTTAAGTTTTAATTGTGTGGTATTTGGAAAAACCCTTTAAACCTATTTCCCAATAACCTATAAGAGCCCTAAAGCCATTCTCACATCCAATTGTTAAGGTTTATGGGGGCCCCCACAAAGAACACGACAAACCACTAGTGTGAAAGGAAAAGAAAAAGTCACAACTCTCCAAAAAAAAAATTTTGTTGCCCATTTTCCAGGTCGAAAAAACACCCGGGGACAACCCAAAAAGGGGCAAATTTGGAACAATGTTTTGGGGAAAGACCCAAAGTGGGTTTTTTTTTTTGGTTTTTAAAAATGAGAAGTTTTTCCTCCCCCCCAACAACCCCCGGGAAAAATCTGGAAGCAAAAATGGTAGTAGTATCAGGGACCTTTTTTTTGCTGCATTTCGGGCCAAGCCCAGTGTGCCATCATGGAGGGAAAAACGATTTTCTGAAAAATATTATGTTCCAAGCCAAAGTTCAATAAAATTTGGGGGGGCCACCCAAAACATCACTAACACCCCAGGTGGGGTTCTCCCAAAAAAACCCGTTAAAGAAGAATAAAAGTTAAAATTTTTTTTTTAAAAGTAAAAGCCCTTTCAAAGTTTTTTGAGGGGAGGAGGGGGCCCAAAACCCTTTCCCAAAAACTAAAAAAACCAATTTAAAATTACAGAAAAGTTTAAACTACAGTTTTTTGCTGCTTAAGGGGGGTCTTACCAGATACTAAAAAGCTTTTCCTTTACCTTGACTACTCATGAATATTAATTTTGGATCGTTTTTCCAAAAAGGGGGTTTTGCCACAAATCATTTCATATTTTCCTTTTAAACCCGGGCCCCCCATTTTCCAGTTTTCTCAAAAGGAGACGTGTGGGATTTGTTTAAAATTTGCCACATTTGCCCTGCGGGGCCCTGACAAAACCCATACCCTTTCCTCAAGTGTGCTTCTCGGGCCCAAACAAAGGTCTTTTTGGGGTTAAAAAAACTGTGAATAGCTACCATGTAGCCCAAGTGGTTAAAAGGTTTCTGCCTTCCATCATAGGGGTTCCGAAGTTCAAATCCCAGCAAAAAATACAGAATTTTTGGGTCTCAATGCCCCATACCTGATTGAGGTTTCTTTTTTTTTATTTGCACTGCTTGACAAATTTACTAAGGAATACAAAAGGAGGGGGAAAGTTTAATGACAGAAACCTGGGGCTGAACCTCACTAAGCAGGGAGTGGGGTGATTACTAGGAAAAGGGAATGACTGACAGTAGTTTGCCAAAAGAGAGAGAGGGTGTCTGAGCATGTGGGGCCAGGACTGAGGCTCTTGTCCCTGGTCGTATCCCTGGTTTGAGCTTCCCCCTATAATCATTTAAGGGAGCAGCTAAAAAAAAAAATGGTGCAAAATTTTTTAATCATGAAGAAAGGTGAAAAAAAATTTTTTATTTAAAATTGGGAACTTTCCCCCATCAATTTTACTTGGGGGGGAAAAAAACCCTTTTAAAGAATAAAGTACAAAATCTACCCCTTTCCCTTTTTTGTTTTAATTGACTCTTTATCCCACTTTCAGGACTTGTATGAAAAACCCTTGGGAGTTTTTAAGGGCAAATTGATGCAAATACGTAGAAAATTCTGACAATTTTAAAATTTTTTTGTCAAATAAAAAAACCCTTCCTTTTTTCACTTATATTCGTGACTTTCTCCTACTTGTGATTTAAAAGGGTTAAAACTTTTCCAAAGGGGAACCAATCATACTGCTTACCCCCGTAAAAGTTTTTTTAAAATTTTAAGGGAAAAAAAAAAAAAAACCCTAGAAATTTTTAAAAGGGGGGTTCCCCCTAGGGGTTTTCCCGCACTGAAAAGGGGGGTTTATTTCCCACTGCAACCGACCCTCTCAAAAAAAGGAGGGGGGCACTTTTCAGGCTGCTCCTTAAATTTATTTCCCAAAAAATGATTTTTGAGTAAGATAATGTTGTTTAAACCCGTGTTACCCAAAGAAAAGTAGTAAAAAGTGAATAAATTTAGGGAATCTCCTTTTAGAGGTTTAAATGGTATATTTGATGGGAGCTTTCGAGAGAACTACTCCCTTCCCTTTAACAGATGTATACAAGAAAAATTTAAAATTCCCCCAGGCGGGTTTTTTTACACACAAGACCAGGACCTTCAAAGGAAACTTAAATTTTTTAAAAAATAACAAAATGCAATAAAACAAACAAAAAATTTAACCCAAAAGTCAAACAATAAACTATCTGGAAACTTTTTGAGGCATACCAGGGGTCATTTAAAACTGCCGTTTTTATCTCACAGCCAACACTGTAATTTGTGGCCATCACAAATTCCCTAAAAGTTTTTTCCATAAAAAATAGATGGATATTTAGACCCCTTTTGCGGCTGAAAATTTTTTCATTAATTTAAAATTTTCCCAAATTTCCCTTTTTCTCCCTCTGCGCTTAAAAATTTCCCATTAAAACCACAATCTTTTAGATCTTCAATACAGTGGGCCTCTCTGGGGAAGTGTTGTGCCCCTGGGAAAAATCAGTTTCTACTGTTTAATTTTAAAAGTGAATCTGTTTTGGTTTTTAAAGGGGTGGGGGGGGGGGGGGGGGGCTCTTGGGCCCCTTTTTTCCCACATAAAGGCCTGTGGGGGCGGGGATTGCGCACAAATAATCAATTTCACCACAATTTCTAGACCTCAGGGGAAAAAGTCCCCCCAATTTTTGTGCACCTTGGGGCTGTGGGACAGGTTTCACTGTCAGCAGTGTGGATGTGGGCCCGCCCGGGCTTGCAAACCCGTTTTGCAGGCAGGGAGGTGCCCTTTTTCCAAAATTTGGGGCCTTCAGGGCGCTCCGGACAAAATACGCCGCGGTTTTGGGGGGTTTCCGAAAGGGGAGGAAAAAGGGGGACTGGAATATGTCTTTGAGTCTATTGGTCCCCTAAAGTAAGGGACAGGGTTTAAGTTCCTTGGCAAACTTTTGTAGGAAACCCCCCAGGGTGTGGGTTGTTTGGTGACAACTAGGGGGAAACCCTTTTTTTCCTTCGGGGGTCCTTTTTATGTAAGTAGACCCGTCTCCCGTTTTATGCGGCCGGGTTTTCTGATTTGGTTGTCCGTCACTTTTTTTTTGTAAACCCAAAAGGAAAAATTTTGTCCCAGATCCAGGAGGGGTTTGTCCCGGTCCTGTCTTTTTTGGAGCCCAAAAACGATTGTACCGTATGGGCCTTTGGGGTAGATAATGGGTTTCTTGGTGGCTTGGGGGGGAAACTTCCCTTCCTAGGGAGGGCCTTTCTGGGCTGTGGTTTTTTGGTTAAAACCGAAATTTAGTACCCGTGTTCTTTGATGTTTTATTGAGTATCCAAGGGAAAATGGATTTTGCTCTCTTAAAATAAGGGAAGCTTAAAAATTGGGTTTTTGGGTAAAAATTAAAAAACATTTTTAAAAAATTTAATTACCTCCTCCCCCCAGGTTCCAAATACAAAAATAACATCGATGAAAAGGAGGTACATCATGGGTTTGGTTTGGGGCATGTTGGTAATCCCCTCCTTTCCCTTTTGCCCCTGAAGATTTTGCAAACTGGGCCCACATCTGGACCCCATTTGAAGTTCCCCCTTTGCTTTAGATATAGGGGCCTCTCCCCCAAAATTTAAAATAGTTTTGGCTGAGTATGAACTGTATTAGCTGTGTTATTTTGGTTTTTTTGGAGGTTTTTGTTTTCCCCCCCAGGTGTTTCCCCCCATGCTGCAAAATCCATCCTTGGGGAATGTTTTTATACAACGATTCCAAAACCAGGTTGCCAAAATGGTGCCCCCCAAAAGTGGACCGAGGGGATTGAAATTTGTTTTTAAAAAGGGTCCGTGGTTTTCCTGGATGTTTGCTTGGGGTAAACTCTTGGGCCAGGGGGTTTGGGGGATTTTCCACCCAAAACCGAGATATTCTCTTTTAGAGGTTTCCCCAAAACCCGAAATATAGCCCCCGGGGGCCTTTTTTTGTGGAAATCTTGGGGGGCATGGGAAAGCCAAACCCCGGGCCCGGGGATCCGCTGGAAGACCCCCCCTAAACCCGGCTCCCGGACCTTTAGTTGGAAACTTTTTTGATCATATTTTTTAGCTGTTTTAAAAGTCCCCCTGGGAAAAAAATGTTAAGTTTGGAGTAATGGGGGAGGGGGTTGGAAAACTGCCTGTTTTCTTCCTGGATATAGTCAGAGGTGTTCATCAAGACTATTGCGCCCCCCTTTTTTCACTGGGTTTTTTTATTACGGTCCTTTTTTTTTTAGTGAGGTGATGGCCTTCTGTTCCTTGGGAGGGTTAGGTTGTGGACCTTTTTTCTTTACTTTCCCCAAGATCTCAGATTTTTTTCTTGCTTCTGAAAAATCCCCAAGTAAATTTTTCCATGCTGCCTTATTTTTTCCCGGCTGTGGGGTCCCCGGTTGATTTTTTTGGGGGGTTCCCTTTTGGGGTGTTCTCTCCCGAGTCGCTGCTGTAAGGAAGGCCCCTTTTTCCCTAGAATTAAATTTCCCCCAATCTCAATTT
Source organism: Phyllomedusa bahiana (assembly GCA_025379985.1). NCBI lineage: Eukaryota > Metazoa > Chordata > Amphibia > Anura > Hylidae > Phyllomedusa > Phyllomedusa bahiana. The sequence goes on from JAODAL010085450.1 coordinate 8,944, forward strand.
TTTTTGAAAACTCCCCATGCATTTCAAAAAGTTTGACATGGTCCCTGAGGTTGAGGGGCAGAAGGAGAGACCTTTGGAGAGAGCTACATTTCGTGCTTATTTTTGGGTCATAGGGGGAAAGGTTTTACCACAAAAGGTCTTCTGAGCTGGGCCCCGGTGCTTGTTGGGTTTTATATTTGGGCCCTTTTTTTTCCCCCCAAATCTCTGGGGGTTTTTCTTCCTTTTTGTTGATAAGCATGTCCCCCCAGTTTTTCCCGGGAAATGTTGGGGGTTTTGGGCCCTTCCCTCTCCTCTGTGTCTTCTCCCCAGTGAGTCTTTTGGGCCCCGTATCCCTCCGTTTTTTTTCTCCGTTGTTATAGGGAAAATTTTTTGCATGTAAATTTTTTGCAGCTTTTTAGATGTTCGAATACATATTTTTTCTGGGGATATCGGCTGTTTTTAGGTTGCCGGGTTGGGTTATGCAAAATGAAGGGCCCTTTTGGGGTTTTTCTTTCCCTTTTTTTCATTTTTTTTAAAAAGAAGATTCGCTGTTTTAGGTTTGGGGAATTTCTTAACCGGTTTTTTTAATTTCCCTATATGAATTGTGGGGCATATTTGACAGTCGGGTTGTAGCAAACAAAGGGGCTGACCCACCCGCCAGAAATTTGGTTTAGGGGAACACCCCTGGGCACGGTTTTTGGAGGCGTGATATTTTTTTTTAGAGAATTCCCGAAGTTACCTTACCAACTTTGCTTCAAAAAAGTCAAAGTCGCCCAAAGGGATTAGATCATCCACAATCACCTCAAAAAACCAAACCAAATTTTCAGAAAACGGTCCCTTCTTTTCCAAAACCAAACAGTTTTTATTTTCCCCCCCGGGCCGGGGGCCCCACCCCAGAAAAGGGAAGGCTTCCCCTGCTGAAACCCTCTAGCCCGCAGTCCGACGCTCCCACACTACAAATCAATTTATTTCAGGAAGCTTGGAAGATATTGGGGGGTCAACCTCCATTCCCCCACGGGGCCGAGATTTGAAAAAAATCAACCCCTCCTTTAAACTGATAAAACAAATCTTTACATCAGGCCCAAAGGAGAAAACACAAAAAACCCGTTGACGCGTTTTTTGGGGGAAAAACGGCCTTAGCATTTGGCATGATTTTTTTTTTTTTTCTCTCTGGCCCTGTGGGTTGATGCTGAAACCCCCAATTTCTTAACAGGCCTTTTATGCCCCGTGCTTCTTGGGTGAGGTACGTGCACATTTTCCATTGGCCTCTTATTTTGGGGTAAGACTATTCTTCATATGTTTTTTTGACTGTTTTTTGGGGGGTTAGAGGGGACAAGGGTGGTTTTTTTTTCGTACATCTTTAAATTTTTTTTTTGGACTTTTCCCGGTATTTGATGCCCCCTTTAACCACATTTTTAAAGTGTTTTCAACAAGGGTTTAAAACTTCCAAGAAAGGAAAAGCGGCTAAAAAAGCGTGCAAACCAAAAATTTGGGACAAATTTAAAGGGTTTTCTAATTAATAGTGTAAAAATGCCAGATATTGACTCCTTTTTAGTACTAATCAAGATTCATTTCCTTTAAGGGTTTGGTTGTTGTAATACATAGAGGTTTTCGATCCTTTTTGTGTTGTGTGCACCTTTCAAGCACCGTATTTTCCCTCC
>JAODAL010085451.1:0-10583 GCA_025379985.1 Phyllomedusa bahiana
TTTTTTCAAATGTGGCCCAGGAAGGGAAAGTAATTTGTCCAGTTCAATAAAATGGTGGTTTGGGAAAAAGACTCCTTTTCTGGCACTTTTTTAAAACTGTGGGTCAGACAGGTTTAATGGTCATTCTGCGGTAAGGACGATATAGTTAGTGTCCATTTTCAACTAAAATGGTGGGTTTGAAAGACTCCTTTTTGCGGGACTTTTTAAATCTGGGGGTTATGCAGGTTTGGGGCTCATGCTGGTTCCAGGACAGGGATATTCAAATGTCCAGTTCAAGTAACATGATGGTTCAAATCATACTGCCTTCTGGCACTTTTTTAATTTGGGGGTGATGCAGGTTTAAGGGTCATGCGTGGTACAAGACCAGGGATAGTGAAGGGTTCTGTGACTTTTTTTCTGTGACTTTTATAACCTAATTTGTGTTGCCTAAGTTTGATGCACGTATCCATTTGACTGTTGTGGATGTTAATTTCAGCTTCTCCACCCTTTGTTTGGGTGTAATAATGAATGTGTTGTTGCTCTCCCATAGATTTTAAGGGTTTAATCGCTCATAATCGATGCTCACTATCGAAAAACCTTATCGATAGCGGCCGACTATCGACTATCGATCGATCTCGATAGCCAACGCAATCGCTCAACACTAGTGCTGAGCAAACAGTAAAAAGTTCTAGTTCAATTAGAAACTCAAACTTTTGTGAATTCGGTTCGAAGTTCTATTCGAACTCGAACTTCGAACCTTATTACAGTCTATGGGAGAAGATATTCTGGTTAATTTTTATACCTTTAAAGGTGAGGAGAAACTGGAGTTAACATCCATAACAGTTAAAAATGGATATGTTTGGGAAAAATTAGGTGAAAAAAAAATTTGGCTCTAAGAGTGCCAAAATTAAGAGGCTAAAATACTTCATTCCTTTCAATGGCTAACTGAAAAGATGAGGACAGCTTGCAAGCGGGGAAGTACAGCAGTAACAGCTGCTACGGAGCCCTGCATCCTGAGGAGACCCAAAAGCCCCTTTGACACATAGGAGAATGATTAAGCAAATTCAAGCACTCTGTATAATATATATCCATGTGTATGAGAGTTAGGTGTTATGTGAGCAAATGTTGCCAAATAACAACTTCTGAGTGTGGGAAAGATGCAGCCAGCAATACCAAACTCCCTGACTATTGATGTCTATGGAGAGGAAAATGCTATCTCACTAACTAAGAGCAGTCTGTACAGTACAGAGAGTGAGCTGAGAATGACGTTCACAAGGCAATACAGTGAAATATATATAACATGGTCATGTGATTTTAGCAGCCAATGAGAGCCCTACACCACAGAGATGACATTTTTGGATGGCCGCCAAAAGTGCAGAAGGGTCATTGGATGGCAGCCAAAAGTGCAGAAAGCCACTGACAACAGAACTGACACTGGTGTGTCAATCCTCTCTCCCCAAAAAAAAACAAACTTATATGAAGACTGAGGTAAGTCATTTATCTCCCTTTGATGATTTCTGTGCTCATTTTTTCTTGTCTTGTCCTACATGTAGCCCTCCTTTGTTGCTGTGGAATAGAGGCTATAAAGAACTTTGCTGTGCTTTGTCTATCTTCATCCCCCCAACCTCTCTTAGTGCATGTACCCTGTTCCCACACCATGTTGAAAGCCTTGGTTGGCAGGAACATTTTTAGAAAACCCTTTACTGTTTTAAACTGTTTTTAAATAAACATTATACCTCTCTTTCTGCCATTCAAGTGCCCACGAAGCTCTCATGTCAGCTGCCTGTTGTTCAGCAGTGATATCCAATTTATTGTTTATGTGACTGTGAGACAGTCACTGGCCTAAGCAGTTGTGTGCTTTGCCTGTAAGCAGTTACCATTGTGGCCAGTAATGCTCATGTTCATGTGAGCAATAAACCTGATTTCTCTACTGAGCAACTAGTGGACTACAATGGATCTCTGGTTGTGCTGTTAATAGCAGCAGCAGGAAAGGCGCATACAATTTATTTTTTTATTTTAACTCCTTAAGCCACAGGCCTGAAAAGGCCTCAATGACGAGCTAAATTTGTAGTTTTTCTGTCCATGCATTTCAACGGTTGTAACTTTTTTATGTTTCAAGTGACGCAGTTTTATGGGGATTTGTTTTATGCGGGAGAAGTTGAATTATGGGGGCATAGTTTAGGTTTACAAATAAATTGCTGCAGATTTCTTTTACTTTTTTTATTTCTTTTTTTTTTTATTTTTTTTTTACACTTAGTAATATATTAGCATATTCATGTACATTACCTTCTGTATCAGTGTGACATAGGCAGCACTCAGGACAGCACATAGTGTGCCCTGACTGCAGGCTTCCTATACAGACAGCCGTGGGGCTTCTCTAGTCTCCAGAGCTGATTGTACAGATGTTCCCCGGTTTATTCTGCTTCCCAGTGCTTATAAAGACTGTTCTGTTCCTAATGCAGCTGCGGTGCTGGGAGCAGCAAAACTACATTGCTACAGATTAAAGACCTGAATCACTCGATGTCTATAGTCGGTGGCTGGTCGTTAAGTAGAGTAGGAGGAGTTCCAGAAATATTGGAAAACCCATTTATTGGTGATACATTACAAACATGCCTAGCTTTGGGGCAGCTATTATCTAGAAAAAAAAACATTTTTCCACTGGACAACCCCTTTAAAGCCGCAACAACAATAGGACAGAGAAAGAAGCTGGGAAAGCCACAGCATGGAAACAGGAACTAGAGTTTGAGAAAGAGTTTAACAGTGCAAAATGCCAAGTGCTCAATGCTAAAATTAGAACATTTAATTGGTTGTGGACAAGCATATCATGGGTAACCAAAATTTATTCTGAATGGCAGCAACATAACATCGACATAGCCAAAATGTATTACATTTTTGTTAAGCAGATTTTATGTGAGATTGAAAGGCTATGTGTAAGCCTTGAAAAACTGTTTATTAAAGTATCCTTGAATTTATTCACAGTTCTACAAAAGTTAACATTGAGAAGTGCTTTAGACAGCAGGAAATATAGAAATCCTAGGATAGAAGTGTTCTGCACTTCTGTCCTACTTGATCTAATGGAATCTATTTTATCGTGACATGCTTTATGTGCAGCTGTCAAACACCGTCCAAGGATTCTCTATTCAATCCCCTCAATCTTATTTTCATTTTTTTTTTAAAAAAAGGTTTTACTATTATAAAATGTTGACATATAAAAAAAACATGAACCTATCCTGATCTCATTTTAATGGTAAAAAAATTCTCCCCCACACCACATGTCAGTCAGAGCCTCTTTAGATGCTTTCTATATGCAACATTCTGCAGCTGAGTGCTTTATAGAAATAAATTAAGGTATATATTTACTTACTGCAGTGATACAAATGAACTCAATTGAAACGAGTTAATGTACTATTATTAAGTAAAAGAATAGTCATAATACTCATTAAAGGAGTTGTTCAGTGAAAAAAAAAAATATTTTCTTACTAATGATATTCCACGCAGTTTTGGCAGGCACTTTTGTAATGTACTTTCAGCATATTTTCTGTGGGCTTCCTGCAGTGCAAAGTTAGCTGTTTGACAGGAAGCCCATTAGTTGTGTTTATCTCCATACAGGAAACAGCTCTGTGTTGAACAGAAGAGATCAGAGGACCAAGGTGGTTTGGCTTTTTTCCAGGGCAGCCTTTGAAGTTACACATCTTAGGGCCTTCCTCTCAAGGCTTTTAACATGTAGGAAAATGTGCTATTTAGATTCAGACTGTCTTTCTGAGAAAGATCTTTGTAGGTGGACCAGGACTGATCACCTCTATCTCATTGGCTGGTAGGAGCTAACACTAGACTAGGCAGAATAAAAATCAGTTAACTCACATATTATGTGTTAAAGATATTTTATATTTGTTTGTTGCCCAGATGATGCTCATACCACAAAAATATACACATGGATACAGGAAGATACGAAATACTAAATGTAGGCTAAAAATAAAAATGGAACAGGAATACCTCCCTTCCTCAGGTATGTCTGAACATAAAAAGGCCCTGCTATTTATACAATTCTTCCCTGCACAGAATAAAAACATTACTCCTGTCCTTATTAAAAAAAATGAGATACCAAATAACCCCTATAATCAACCTAATCTATTTTAAAAACTATCTTGACTCAAAAACATTGTATCCTAAATCAGAAAACAAACAATATAAAAGGAAATTGTCATTTCTATATACCTAAACCACTAGAAATGACCTTTAGGGGGTGTAGTAAATCCAGACATAATGCTTGAATATGTTTAAAAACTCCCAAAAACAATCATGCTTACCTTCCGCATTACCTCTGTTCAGTGCTGTCTATATGCAAATCTCTCTCTGATCTTTTGGTTCCTTCATCCAGCCGCACCTATAACGTCAATGCTGAAGCCGTTGACTGGCTTTAGTGGCAACATCCCATGGCCTTACATCCCTGTTTGGAAGTGAATAGGGATGAGTGAGCAGTAGAAAATTCGAGTTCGGGCCGAACCAGAATTTTGAGAAATTCGGGCCGAACACCGAGCTGAACGCCGAGTCCCATTAAAGTCAATGGGAGATGATGTTTAGGTTAATATTTATACCAATACAAGTGAGAAGAAGCCACAATTACTTTCCATAAGAAGTCCAGCATGGGGCTCTAGTGGTCATTCTGTTCTTCATTTTACTGGACTTAAGTATTATTCACATTTATTTATATCATTTATATTTATTTGTATTTATTTTGTCATAATTTTTCCAGTGTCTTTTTGGTCATTTTGACCCTTGACCCTCATGTTTGTATTGATTCTGGATGTGTTGCACTTTGTTGTTTTTGGTGTATTATTATTTTGATATGTTTTTAATATGATAAAATAAACTATATCTACTTTTATATTTTGTGTTGGATTTATTTTTTGGGTGTTGTAATTGTCTTTCCAATACTTCTTTATATTTTTTTCATTATCCTGGGAGATTTATGTATTTCACACATTTTTTGTTTTTTTAACTAACTGAAAAGACGAGGACTGCGTAACTATACAAGGTGCAGCGCTAGCAGTTGCTACGGGTCCCTTTGACACATAAGAAGACGCCAGTATTGGAAATTACACATGATAAATGGCAGGAGCCCCCTATCACTTTTTTCACCAGGGCCCAAGAACATCATATATGTGGTGGCAGCACGAACATCCCAACAGGGAACATGGAGGTTCAGCTGGCAGAGCCGTAGCTATAGGGGGTACAGTGGTAGCCAGGGCTGCCATCAGTCATCTATTAACAATTTCAGGGCCCCATGCAGCTAAATAAAATGGGGCCCCCACCAATTACTAGTTCCTATTTTTTAACATATCACTGCCCCTTTTTGATTAGGGCCCCTGACAGGAGTACTGCCTGTACTGCCTTATTGGCACCCCTGCCAGTTACCATGTGCCATTTCCAATACCGATGTCTTCTTATGTGTCAAATGGGCTTTTGAGACACCTCAGGATAAAGGGCCCCGTAGCAGCTGCTACCGCCATGGGTGGCAATAGGATAGTACGGGCAGTACTCCTGTCAGGGGCCATAATCAAAAAGGGGCCCACAATATGTTTAAAAATAGGAGCTAGCAATGTGTAGGGGTCCCATTTGATTTGGCTGTATGGAACCCTGAAAACGGTTAATAAATGACTTATGGCAGCCTGACTGATGAATGACTTATGTTAATAGATTACTGATGAAATGTGTATTTCACATTGTCAAGAAGACGTGCTACAGTTTACTAGTTGGTGACATTGGCAACAGGGGCAACAAAATTATCAGAGACCCATGCTTGATTCATTTTGATAAATGTCAAACGATCCACATTTTCAGGGGAAAGACGGATACGTTTATCTGCTGTGCTGAAGGTGCATTCTGAGACAACGCTGGCTGCCGAGCAGGCTAAAATTTGTATGGCATGTCGAGAAAGCTCAGGCCACTCATCCATTTTGGACACTCAGAAGTTGAATGGGTCCAGATCAAGTCCAAAAACATCGGTGTTAAGCCACAGGTAGTCATGGACCATGCTCTTAAGGTGGTCTCGGTGTGTCCGAAAGCTGCCCTGCCTTGCAGGCATTGGTGAGGCAGTAAAAACCAAGTTTATATATGTTAACCAGTGCGCTTCTGCCACACTGCCTGCTGCTGCGGTGGCTACTTGCCATTCTACTGTTGTCACGTTGCTGACGATGTTCCACCGTGACATTAGAATGTGAATAATCTCCAAAAAATTGGGAATCTCGCAAGAGAACAGAGAGTGGCAGCTTTAGCAGGACATATTATGAGTGCGTGCAGGAGAGCGGAAGGGGGAGTGGGCTTTATGTGGATTCTCTGATGGCTAATTGGTGAGCACCTGAATAGGGGGTGTACCTAACATGATATATAAAAGGGAAATGAGCTTTACACCACATGTGATCGGACCCCTAATCCCTGATGAAGCCAGTTTTAGCTGGCGAAACATGTCGGGCAGGTCAGATATGACGTTTTTAAAATTTTGATTCTCACCTCTGTCTACATGTGTCACCTGCTGCAGGGGTTGTCACAAGGGGCCTTATTTGTTCTGTGTCCATGAGATTAGGGACGACTGCCCAAGTAGTAGGCTTGGGGTCCCTTACTGGAGCTAGTACTTTGCTATAAATATAAGGCTCTCCTGTTAATAGGTGGTGCTCCACCAGACTTGATAATAGAAAGCGAGTTATTCCCTATTTAAGAAGCAAAAAGGGTTAAATGATGAGGTTAGAAATCAGGTTTTTAAATAGTGTGCATAGAGGTTAAGAGTTATACATAATAAAAGTTACGTTTTAGTGTTTTACAGATAGAGAACTGATAGAGTTTAAGTTTGCCTATGGCAAAATAGTAAATATAGTGATTAGAATGTGAAGACACAGCAGATGTCTCGAGTGGGTCAATGAGCACTATCTCAAATTCTTGAATTTTACTGTCAATTTGGGTGGGTGCAAGGAAAGTGCTCACTTTTGATTTTTAATGTGGATCAAGGCGGGTAGACACCCAGTAATCGCTGTTCATTTTGATTGCCTTGATGCGTGGGTCATGTTGCAGGTAACGTAGCATTCAAGCACTCATCTGTGAGATGCTGCCATGATCTTCCAAGCCTCAGTGTTGAGGGGCACTAACCACATCTTCCTTCTCTTCTTCCTCCTCCTCCTGAAATCTGTGCAAACCTCTTAACATTGAAGAGTAATCGGCACTGGTGGTGTCCACCCCTGCCTCAACATCCTCTTCCTCATCCTGACCGACACCAGAGGCCTGGCTAGCGTCATGCCCTCTACTCTGTGAGCTGAACTGCCATCCTTCACCCACCCTGGATCTCGAACCACCGCCTAAAGAAGACCAATACAATTGGGAAACTGTCGGGGCTTCAACATCCTCTGGCGAGTAAGGCTCTGTGCCTGCCTCATCCTCCTCCATCACTGTCGGGACCTGCTGCCACAGAGAGTCTAACGCATGTTCCAGTAAAAATATGACCACAGTGTTCATGCTGACAAAGCCATTATCCTGATTGACTATTTTGGTGGCATCTTCAAAACTGTCAAGGATGTTGCAGAGATCCCTCACCTGCCTCCACTCTCTATGGCTCAACACCCCAAGATCCACACCACTGCTCGTGAGGCTATGTGACACTTTATACAGCATAATGGCATTGTGCTCCTTTGCCAATCGCTGGAGCATGTGGCAGGTGGAATTCTAGCGTGTTACCACATCAACAATGATACAGTTGGCGGGGTAGCCCAGATCACGCTGCAACGCAGTCAAGACCTGGGTAGCGCTTGAGAAATTTCTGCACAACCAGGTTCATGATGTGTTCCAGGCAAGGAATGTGTGTAATTCTACCTATTCTAAGGGCAGCAAGGAGGTTTCTCCCACTTGTCAGTCTGAGTGCGCAGAGCAGTCCACAGCTCTTGACCTGTGTGTTGACGCTCTCCAAGACAGATTAATTTCAGAACGGCCTGATTTCTCTTGGCACATGATGCTACCTTTGGAGGTTGGGGATCTGGGCTCTGCATCATCCCTGCAGTGTGGAAGAGTGTCCACCGATCCCGAGACCCATCACCAGAGGCACTGTCATCCACCCACCTCACCCAGTCAGTTGGATGTAACACCCTTGACCGTACTTACTAGTCCATGTGTCTGTAGTGAGATGGACTTTGGTGGACACAGATGCAGCCAATGTGCTGGAGATCTTTTCTGCAATGTGGTGGGTTAGGGCAGGGACAGCTTTTCTGGCAACGAAATGCCTGCTCGGCCTCTGATATTGTGGGCATACCAGGGCAATGATGTGGCAGAACACATCTGTGTCCACCAGGCGGAAAGGCAACATTTCCAAGGCCAGCAGTCTGGCAATGCCGACATTCAGGCTTTTGGCATTGGGATGGTTGGGGTTAAAGCATTTCTTATGCTCCTACACCTGGTCCACAGAAGGCCGGCTGCTGAACTGGCCGCTGTAAAGCGTGCAGGTCAGACTGGTGGAAGGGGAAGGTGTAGGTTGTGTTGCTGGTCGTGAGAATCGGCCAACAGTGTCTGGGACTAGGGATGGTGCTTGCCAATGCTGCTCCGGCACAACGGCAGCAGAGGAGCGCATGGGCTTGGACATGACAGAGGAGGAGGAGGAGGCGGCATAAGAGTTCACAATGGTTGGAAGCCCAGGACCTCTGTGGCCTTTTTTCTCCAAGTGACTCCTCCAAAAGAAATTCATGCTTTAATGCATGTGCCTGTTCTGGGCTGGGGTGGTTAAATTTTTCGATTTTTTTCCTCTACTATGCGTTGAAAGCAAACCTGGCATAGACGTCGATTGGCGAATCGAGGCTTGTCGAAAAAGGCCCCGGGGCTTCAAAGGCCCGGGGACCACCAACGGTGAAAACCTAGAAAGGGTTTCCAATGACCATTACCAGGCTGGCGGATTAATGTCAACGGACTTTACGACTGCCCTCTCCCTTTCTGAGCCTGGACCGGCCACGACACCACCCCATCCCCCTCCCCTCCACTGATGAGCAGTTTAATCTAAAAGAAACTTGGATCAACATTGAAATCTTTTAAAAACCACAGGTGACTTCTTTCCGACAGTCTACGTCCTCAGGGTAGAAGCCACAGCATTGCAAGGCACCGCTGACCCTCGATATTTCTGCCAAGGGACCGGCTTTTCTTCTCCGTAGGGGACACGATTGGGCCTCACGCAGACAAAAATCATCTTCTTTGGCCAAATTGATCTTTTGAAATCCTTCTGCCCCCAAACAGCATTGTGTCATCAAAGAGCTCTTCAGAAATGGATTATCTAGGGGTCTGTACTTTGGGGGTGACATTTGGGCTGTTTGCTTCAGGTTGGAGATGATGCATGATGATGACGACATTGGGGCTGTGACGAAGGACAGGAGGTAAAACCGGTCAATGTAGGTTTAAACCCTCAAGAAAGTTTGGGGGAACTTTCGGAAAATCAGATGCACGGGGGCCCACCTAGGAGACGGGCCCTAGGGTCCGAAACGAAAATGTGCTCGTTTTGTGTGTTGTCCAAGCATTGGAAGGAGCCCTTTGTCTCGTACCCTAGCACACGTCCTACCCTCTCATTTTTTTTTTTCCCTCCTCTATTTCCCCCATGTTAAAAAAAATAATAGTAAAAAGATAAAATTTGTTCATGGGCTCTTATTGAAGAACTATAACCCAAAAGACACAAATAAACATGTTCTTAAATCCCTAACTTTGAAACTGGCAAATAGGATTATAAACAGCATTTTTTTTATGGAATATCTTGAAATGGGGGTCTTATGGAAGAAACCCGCAGCAGGACACAAATAACAGGTTCTTAATCCCTATACTTTTAAACGGGAAATAATAGAAATAGATTTTTTTTTTATGGAAACGTGAAAAAAAAACCCTGCAGCAAATTAACGTTGTTCTTAAATGCCTATACTTTGAAATTGGCAAATAACTATACAAAAGCGATCCAAAACTCCATAACTCCCTAACTATTGATGTGTATGATTCCCTAAGCTAGTTGTCCCCCTCCCCCCCACTCCCTGATTAATCTAACTAGCAGCTTTTCCTGTGTAAAATCGCTGGAAAAAGGGGGTTTTCGCCTGCGGGAAACCAAGCACGCAAAACAGCAATGTTGGTTCAGTCAGAGAGTAAGGTCAAAATTTTGGTGTTTTTCCCGGGAAATACAGTGACAACCATAAGATGTTTAGTATTTTAGCAGCCCAAAGAGATCCCTATGCTTTTTAAACCCCCTCTGGCTCGCACTGATTGGCTGGGCCCCCAAAATGAAGGGGAAATAGTGAAAGGAAAATAAAAATGGTGGAGATCGCATGTCCGGAACTTTAATTTTACAGAACTTGTGGTAAAAAATTTGGTTCGGCTTGGCTTTGGAAAAAACATAAAATTCGTCTCGAATAGGGATGAGCGATATTATCAGCAAAAGTTGAAAATCGCACAGTTTTTGGCTTACAAAATTTCCGATCACGTATGTTTTAGGTGACAAACTTACAGAGAACTATTTTACGCGCCATTTTAAGCGTTTCCTTTCATTTTGGGGGCCAGCCAAACGCTCAGTGATTAAAGGGGGGTGAGAAGGATGCACAACGTCTCAC
>JAODAL010085452.1:0-10582 GCA_025379985.1 Phyllomedusa bahiana
TCAAGCCCAGTTCAACTAAAATGGGGTTGAAAAAATCCTTTTTCGACACTTTTTAATCTGGGGGTCAGAATTTTTTAATGGTTATATGGGAAGGAAGGTTTTGTTAATGTCCATTCAACAAAATGGTGGTTGAAAGACCCCTTTTTTGCGGCCTTTTTAAATCTGGGGGTTTGCAGGTTTTGGGGGCTCATGCTGCGTTAAAGGACGGGAATTCAATGCCAGTTAAAAGTAAAATGAGGGTTTTCAAATCTACTCCCTTCGGCACTTTTTAAATTTTTTGGGGGTCATGCAGTTTAAGGGTCTTGTGTGGTGCGGAAAGGGACATGAAGGGTCTGTGATTTTTTTTCTGGGGTTTTTTTTAAACCCTAATTGTTGCCTAAGAGTGCCCGATTCTTTGACTGTTGTGGATGTTAATTCCACCTTTCCTCCCCTATTTGGGCGTAAGAATGAAGGTATTTTTCCTCCCCCATAGATTTTTGGGTCTTCGGCGATAATTATTATCGAATCGGATATCTTATTGATAATTCCGATATCGACTATGACCCGATGAGATAGTAAATAACCTTATCACAGAATTACAGGTTGTACCGTCAAAAAATTGAAGTACAAATTCTTGACCAACATGTGAAAGAGTTGGATAAAGTAAATTTCACAGCCTCTATTTCACTAAGATCTAAGCTGGTCAATAGAGATGTAGAAACTCACTATGTTAAAGGAGGCCAAATAGACATTGGAAGAAACATGTAAATTATCCACTTTACACAAAAAATAGTGGTGTTCCTGGTGGATCAAGAACAGATTTCTGAATTTTTGGCAACAAATATAGTGCTAGAGTAACAGGATGTTCAGGATGTTTTACATGTAAAAAATTCACTGAGCAATTAATTCCTCAGTGTGGGTTTTTTGAAAGGGGGAAACAATTTTTTTTTATCAATTTTCCAGCAAGTTTTTTAAAGAAAATGTTGTAAAACTAAAATCATGTAATTGTTTTAACCCCTGAGATTTTTTCAGTATTCATAACCCCAAATGCAAAACCCTTTTCAGGGGGTTTAATAGTGCTTGGGGTTTAGACCCCAACCCCCTTTAAAAGATTGTCTTGAACAATTAAATTTGGATAAAATATAAGAAAAATTTTTTAAAATCGGTTAATGTTCTTTTTAACCAAATTAATTATGTCTTAAGGGGTGTTACTCACGCTTAAAAATCACGTTTGGGGTGGCGAAAGTCTAAAGACAAAATTATTCATAGAATAAGGCAAAATTTGTTCACCGGCCCAAAGATCTACAGTAAATCAGACTGCAACTTCATTATCTAGAAAATTTCCATAAGATCCAATTCAAGATTAAACCAATTAATCAAATTCCCGGACTAAAGGGTAAACCTTTTTATAAAGCTTTCTTTTCTTTTGCTAAATGCGTGGTATCCTTCAAGCTTGGACCTTGCAGTTGCATTATTTATTTTAGGAAACCTTGGGGCGTTTTTTTGACGCTAAGATCACGGGGTTCTTTGGGTATATTCCAATCTGGTTGGGAATGGATCTCTGCCCCTTGATTATCCAATTTAAAGCATACACATTGTTTTTTTTAAATATTATTATGTGTACATTTTTTTCTTTTAAATTGTATTTCACCCTTTTTCAATTTTTTGCGAATGTTATTTTTACTGCTATCTTTTTATTGTTATTGTGATTCCACTGTTTGAGATTTTAAAATTTATTGGGTTCCCTCTTATTTGTCTTTTATTATATTACTTTTTTAAAACATTGCTTGAAAAGGGCTTTTCGAGACTGAGACGTTGCTTTTTTATGGGTTATTAAACACCTTTTTCACCCGGGTTTTTGGTGTGCTTGATCTTTTCTCTATTTTTTGGGGATCGTCTCGTCCTTGTTCGCTGGGATCTTCTCTTTTTTTGAAGTGCTGCTCCCATTTAGTGCTTTTTTGTTAAGTACCCTTCCCTCTTTAATTCGTTTAATTAAAAAAAAAGAACAAATAAGTAGAAACTAGGTTTTTAGCACTAACATTAAAATGTTTAAAAGTTCAAGTTTAATTGATTTAAACTGTGCACTTTTGGGATCTTTTATACTTTATTACACTGCTGTTTATTTTATTTTATAAAATATTTTTAAAAACAACTGTGGCTTTCCACTCTATGTTTCCCCCTGTTAAGCTCTTTTTCATTGTGACAGTTATTAAGAGCCTGCCACAGGCACACTACAGAAGAAAGCACGTTCATCACCAGGTAGAAAAAAATAGATCTGTCAATGGCTAGACGTTTGAAAGCCAAGATGAGCAAAAAAAAGTGAAAATTTGCTTTCCAGATTGGGTATGGTCATTTCCATTACACAGCTGTATTTTAAGTGTTTAGGATGCGGTGGCTTAATTTTTGGGACTTTTTTCATCCTCCTTTTTTTTTTTTAGGGAACCTACATCTTGGGAAAGGAAATTGTCGCAGAAACTCACAAAGAAATTTTAATTTTTCTATAAAAGCTTTCAGTTTTTTTCCAATGCTAGGAATAATGTGCTGTTGATTATAAAGTATAATAATCCCTCAAGTTACAATGCCCTCAGGATAAAATATTTTTAACATATGATGGTCTTTTCAGGGACATTGTATGTTGAGTGTGGTTTCAACAAACAATGGCACAGACACTGCAGATCTGCGATTCATGTTATTGACTGGAAGATCCAACCAATCATCATGAACATTTGACTGGTAAAACATCTGTATTAGTGAAGTGCATGCAGTGATTGGCAGTCTAGAAGCTCCTCTCTACAGTACAGTGCAGTACTTCATATGCTCTACTGCTCTTAACGTGCCAGGGTGAACATCTCCTTTGGGCACCAGGTGACGGTGATCCCATTTTTTCTTTATCTGGTATATTGTGTATGAAGTGTATGACCAAATAAAGCTCGTGTCCGCAAAATAGAAAGTGATTTCCAGCTTCGAGCAGCTCATTCTGATGTTATATGTAAGGACTTGCTTTATTTATATTAATCTGCTTAATTTTCTTTAGTGTTTTCTATATGTTGAGTGACATTTTCAGGCTTTGGAACCAATTACCAGTCTCCCATAGAGTTATCGTTTCAACCTGCAATGTTTTAACCCCTTAACGACATTGGACGTATGCATACGTCCAGGTGGTTTGGGGGTTAACGCACCTGGACGTATGCATACGTCCTGGCGATTGTGCGGGCTTGCGGGCGAGCCGCGCACGATCGCGTCATAGGACCAGCGGTAAATTACCGCTAGCCGCATGTCGTGTTACCCGCGGCCGGAGTGGGCTCCGGTCGCGGGTGATTAACGCTTCATTATCACAACCTGTCATGGTTGCGATAATGAAACCGCAGGCAGGAGGAGTGAGCTCATCCTGCCTGCTTCCCGGCGGCTGCCGAACTGCAGTGCGGCAGCGATCTCCTACCTGATGGCCGCGGGAAGAGAAAGTCACTTCCCGGGGTCATCTGTGACGTCATCATGGCCACAATGCATTGTGGGCATGATGACTGACAGTTGTCATGGCGACCAGTACACAGTAGTAATACTGTGTACTGGCCTGCCTTCTAACAGCAATCTGATGATTGCTGTTAGAAATCCCCTATGGGGAAAAGTAAAAAAAAAGTTTAAAAAAGTGAAAAAAAGTAAGTCACAAACACAAAAAATAAAATAAAAACCCGTACATCGCCCTTTTCCCCTTTAGAAACGCCAATCGGCCCAAAAAGATCAAAAATAAAGTACCCATTTTTTTATCGCCGCATGCGTAACGACCTGCTCTATAAATCTGTCATGTTAATTAAAAGAAATCCCCAAAAAAATCACAGAATTAAGATTTTTGTTCATCCTGCAGCACATAAAATGGAATAAAATGCGATCAAAAACTTCTATAAACGGCAAAGTTGTAACAATTAAAATTTATCCCGAAAAAAAAAAGTCCTTACACAGCTCTGAATAAGGAATAATAAAAAATGTATGGCTCTTAGAAGGCGGTGATGCATAAATATTGTTCTACACACTAAAAACACTTTTTTTTTTTTTTTTTAAAGTGCTTCAACAGAAAAAAAAAATGTAAACAGGATATCGCCGTGATCGTATCAACCCAAAGAGTAAAGCTAACTCATAATGGATACTGCATGGTGAGCACTGTTAAAAATAAAAATAAAGAACACTAATAGGCTTGCAGTATTTTCTTCACCCTGCCTTCCAAGAAATGGATTTAAAAGTGATCAAAAAGGCTTGTCCCCCCAAAAATGATACCAATAAAAACGTCAACTCATCCCGCAAAAAACAAGCCCCTACACAGCTCTGTAAACAGAAAAATGTAAAAGTTATGGCTCTCAGACTATGGTGATGCAAAAACGTGTTTTCCTGGTTGAATAAAAGTGTTTTTATTGTATAAAAGCGGTAAAACATAAAGAAAATATACAAATTGGGTATCGCTGTAATCATATTGACCTTCTGAGTAAAGCTAGCATGTCATATATACCGTATAGTGACTGTTATAAAAAATAAACATAAAAAACACTACCAAGATTGCTGTATTTTGTTCAAAAGATCTCAGAAAAACCTTAATAAAAAGTGAACATAGCGTCATATGCACCCCATAATGGTACCAATAAAAACATCAACTCATTCCACAAAAAACAAGCCCATACACAGCTCTGCACACAGCAAAATCAAAAAGTTATGGTTGTCAGAATAGGACAACATAAAAACGCAATTTTTTATAGACATATTTCTATTGTGTAATAGTAATAAAACAGAAAAAACTATATAAAATCTATATCATTGTAATTGTACCGACCCCCATAGTAAAGTTGTCCTGTCATTTACACTGCACGGCGAATACTGCAAAATTGACACCCAAAAAACAATGCCCGAACTGCGTTTTTACCCCCCATTTTCATGGCCCAATGCTAAAAAAAACCTATGGGACACCTGTGCACCCAAAATGCACAATACATCCCTAGATGAGATCCCTGGGGGTGTTGAATCCAAAATACTGCAAATTCTATATAAACAGAGGATTTAAATCAATATATCACTGCAAATTATAATCCCTGTTAAAACATAACTTTTACTAGACTATCTAAAAATTATACAATCTAAACTCCTATAAATTACCACTACATACCTAGATGATACAGCATACTGTGTACTATCCGTCAGTGGAGTATTCGCCCCGATAAAGGACGGCTCCGCTTTAATGACAGACAATATCACTATATACGTGTATAAACACCTTACATCCCAGCTATCCCGACGCGTTTCCCCCGTACAATTTTAGGGTTCATCAGGGGATTCAAGAAACTCTTCTCGCTGTGGAATAAGAGTACGCTATATACAACGCATATACAACCTGTCTTCAACACATATACTTCCTATTCACATTAAATAGGGAGACTGATACTTAGCTTAGATACTGTCAGGTATAAGAATGATACTCCCCGCAGCTCCTTTGGTATGCTGGCACCCAGGATAAGAGGGATACTGAATGTTGAATCCAAAATGGGGCGACTTCTGAAAGGTTTCACCTGTTCTGCTACTTTGGGGGCTATGCAAATGCAACATGGCCCCATCAAAATCTGCGTTCCAAAAGCCAAATAGTGCTCCCTCCCTTGTACGCCCTGCCTTGCGCCCAAACAGCAGTTTACACCCACATGTAAGGTATTGCCGAACTTGGAAGAAATTGCTTTAAAAAGTTTTGGGGTTCTTTTTTCCAGGATTCTTTGTAAATATGAAACATTTTAAGCTAAAATTGCAGATTATTGGAAAAAAATTTTTTAATTTTCACAGCCTAATGCTAAAAAAAATTTGTGAATCAACTGTAGTGTCGATATATTCACTGCACCCCTGGATATATTCCTTAAGGGGTGTAGTTTCCAATATGCGGTCTTTTTAGGGGTGTTTATTAAGTTTTAGCACCTTAGGGCCTCCTCAAACCTGAAATGGCGCCTAAATAAAATCGTATTGAAAATGAGATCCCAGAGTCCAGTAGGTGCTCCTCCTATTCTGGGGCTTATGGTTGAGCCAAATAATGCACTAGGGCCACATATGGGATATCTCTAAAAACGGCAGACCTGGTGGAAATTATATTAATTGCATTTACCTAGTCAAATTTACCGTATTCCAGTGAATTATGGATAAATATTGAAAATCTGCAAAAATAGTGAAATTTTGAAATTTCACCTCCACTTTGCTCTAATTTCTGTGAAATACCTAAAGGTTTATCAAACTTACTAAACACTGTTGTAAATTCTTTAAGGGGTCTAGTTTCTTAGATGGCATCATTTATGGGGGTATCAAACATGCAGGCCCCTCAAAGCCACGTCAGAACTGGAGTGGTCCCTATAAAAATGTATATTGCAAATTTTCTTGAAAATGTGAGAAATTACTGCTAAGTTTCTAAGCCCTCTAATGTCATAAAAAATAAATTTAAAAAATGATGCCAACCTATAGTGGACATATGGTAGATGCTAGTTATAAACTATTTTGTGGTGAATAATTATCTGTCTTTCACCCAGAAATTTTGGGACTTTCAAAATCAAAATTTTTTCCAAATTTTCATGAAATTTTTATATTTTTCACAAACAAATAAGGATTGTATGGATAAAAATTTCTTATTAACTTAAAGCACAATGTGTCACGAGAAAACAATCTCTGAATCCCTTGGATAGGTAAAAGTGTGAAAAAGTTATTCTCCCATAAAGTGACACATGTCAGATTTCAAAAATAGGGCTGGGTCAGTAAGGCCAAAACTGGCTGAGTCCTTAAGGGGTTAAACATATAGTGGTTGTCCTAGAACCATTTAATATTGTGTTTTGAGGGACCACTGTTTTCTTAAATGTATACATAGAAATGTATAATTGAATTAAAATGTACCTAGAATTGTTGTTGATTTCAATATTTAGCTATGTTTAATACAACTTTTTCACTTCCAGATATGTGCAAGTTCTGAGAAGGAGAACAATGGATTTCTCAAAGTCGTCTGTGGGAAGAAAAGGGGATTTGTACCAATTGACATTTTGGAAAATATCTGATTTTAGGATTTGGATGTTGCTGTTTTTTAAGCTCTCTGGAGACAAGAGTGTGGATCATGTGGTGTCATGTGATGTGGAGGGTTTTACAGAACCAATACAGAATGGTTACACAGTTGTAAGAGATCTGAAACAGGAGGTTTGGACTGTTAAAACACTGAAAAGATACAATAAATGACTCTTTGGAAAGCATACACAATTTTTAGATCTGGAAACAAAAGAAAATGCTGCAATGCTGATCATAAACTTTAGAAATGAAGTTTTAGCCTCTGTCTATGTCTTAAAAATTGCTGATGTCTGTGTTTGCATTTTTTAAGGTCAGAATTGAAGGACTAGTAAAATGGGTATGTCATGGCCTTTACTGGGACAAACCTGTTTCTATAACCCACTCTTTTTGAAACAGAGTAATGACTTTACCTCCCTACAAACACAGTACCATAAACTGTAAGCTTTATAGGGTAAAATCTGTGCCTGCAAGATTTTTTGTTTAGTTTGATAAATTTCGAAATTTCACAACTGTTTTTTTATTTTTAAAAAGGTTCAGGAAATTTATATTAAGGACAATTTTTTCTCTTTTTCCATATTCTTTTCATTGCATTTTACTATTCAGCTGTGAATTTTACTTTTGTTTGAAGTTATTAATTTTTAAAAAATAAAAATTTTAGGGTTAAATTTAAAAAATTAAGAACCCATTGTGAATTTTTAAATTTATTTTGATTTAATTTTAAAACAATATATATCTAAATGTAGATAAGTTTTAGATTGCTTTTAATTTGAGTTTTAGATTGCTTTTAATTTTGATTCTTAAGCTTTTAAATTTTGATTTTAATATTTAAGTTATTCTCTTTTTTAATGCATAATTCTATTTTCCTTTGCAAAGATGAATAAAGTACAATAAAGGCTTTTAGGAAAGGGCTGAAGAGCTCACAGCATCATCTATTGGATGTAGTAATCCCCAAATAAATTGGCCACAAACCCTTTTGCAAAAAAAAAGGGTTAAACCCATGTCAGATAAGTTAAATTTAAAAACAGTTTTTTTCGGGGTTTACCCCTCTGCGAGAAAATTAATAGCTGGTGAGAGGAGAGTGTGGTTTAAAAGGGGTGATGTCTCTCCTAAGGGAAAGGCACCAAGTTGTTTTGTGAGGATTACTGCATCCAATGAATGGCACGGTGGCTTTTCGCTTTTTCCCCAAAAGCCGTTGTTGTTCAAATGCCCCGTGAATCAAAAACGGCGATTAAATCCTCCACCAAATTGGGGTGTTTTCCCCCAAAGAGAGCTATCACCCCTTATATCAATAAAGTACTTCCATTCTAAAATCAATTTACAAAAATACCCAGTTATATTGGGCTAAAATACTGGTTACTATTAAGTTAACAAGCTAAGGACTGTCATTCATTGAATCTTGAAGATCAAAAATGCTGCTTTAAACAGGATTTTACAACATTTCCCAAAGGAGTAACTTTTAAAAAACCTTATCTTCTACATATTTTTTAAATATCTAAAACAAAATTCTGAATTCCACCAGAGGATGCTCTTCTAATAATGGCTTTATCAATTTTGAATTTTTAACTAACTTAGGGTAGGGATAAAACGAGGTTTCTCCCGAATTTTAGCAAGGAAAAGGGCCCAAAACTGCCTTTATTTTTATCGCCTCCAAAACCCCCCTCAAAGAACTGCACCTACGCCACATGTAGAAAAGCTAGGGTTAAAAAAATTTACTAGTTGCTTTGCAACCAATCAAACGCCCTTTTAATTTCTTCAAGCACTATGAAGTAAAAGGGGGGGTTTTGATTGGTTGCTATGGCAACAAAGTGAATTTTAGACCAAGACAGTTTTCATACAGGTGGTCCATAATGGCTGTGCCGATAAACACACATAGAATCACATTGTCTGAATGATGACACTGATTTTAGATTGGGTACAGTGTAAAACACTGTACACTTACAATCAGAATCCAAACTGAGTGTGAACTTACCCGTACAATTGCAAAATATATACAAATATAAAAAATATTCAAAATACGTATGTTGTTTCTTTACAATAAAAAATTAGAAAAAAAAAAGAAAACCCCCTGTTTTTTTTTTTAAGCGCAATAATTTGAGATGGGGGGAATTTTTCAAAAATTCAGTTCGGTCACTTCCCCCGAATTTTTCCGACCAAAAATTGTTTCGGTTTCCCAATTACTTCGGGACGAATTAAAAGTTAAAAAAAAAAGCATTCCGGTGCCCAGAGCCTGCAGGGTTTCTGGGAGAAAAGTTGTTTCCAAAACTTTTAAAAATGCAGAGGGAGCTTGTTTGGTCTTCAAAACCCTTTTTTTGTGTTTTAGTATGACCCCGCACTTGGGCTGCCGGCCCCCCTTTTTAGAATCGTTCACTTTAAAAAAACCCCCGGGGGTTTTGGGGGCCCAAAAATGCCAAAAAAAAAAGGGAGGGAAAGTACCCGATAAAGTCATGGCAGCAAAAGCTGGAAAAAAAAAAAACTGAGAGCCCGGTGGCAACATTAGTGACAAGGGGTGGGGGAAAAGGGGCGGCAGCCACCAAACCAAACATGAGGTCGAAAATTGGGGACTTTACATTCTGGAAAAAGTGGCAAAACAGTAACCCGGGGGCCCAGAGTGGCACAATGACAAAAGTGGGGGGGTCACGGGGGCAGCAGCATGAGGTCAGGGGAGTGGCACAATTTAAAAAATATTCGGAGCTGGCAAAAAAAGGGGTTAGGCCAAAAAAGTGGTAAAATTTACACAGGTTGGGGGGCACGGCCAAAGGGGAAAAAGCAGCAGCCCTAAGGGGCAGGAAAAGTGGAAAAATTTAAAAGTGTTTTTCGGCACCCGGGAGCAGACATTTACAGCTTTAAAGGTTTTAGACAGTGGCACAATGACAAATTCTGGAGGGGGCAAAAAACGGGTTTTGGCCCAGTGGGGGGAGGGAACGGCCGCAGCCACGGCAGCAGCATGAGGTCAGACTTTTGGGAAAAGACACAAATGTGGAGGGGACGACCCGGGGTCCAAAAAGCAGCAGCATGAGGTCAGAGGGGTGGCACAATGACATTTTGCGGTGGCAAATAGTTTTTTAGGCCCAAACGGCACAATGACTGAAGCGGGTGTCACGGCGGCGCAGCATGAGGTCAGGCCGGGGGGCAAAAATTTTCGAGAAATGGGGGGTGATGAACCGGGGCAACAGCATGAGGTCAGAGAGTGGCAAATGACTTTGGGAGGTGGCAAAAAAAGTTTTTAGGCCGCAGAAATGGCACAATGACACGTGTGGTTTTTCACGGGCACAGCAAAAAGCAGCAGCACAAAGACACAAAGAGTGGGAAAAATTACAGAGTGTTGGGGGGTTTGGGAATACCATCCCTGGTAAAGACGGTGGGGAGGCAGATGGAGAAAAATATCAGCAGATGTGTGGCAAACAAAGGCGGGTGGCCCGGGATCCGAATAGTGGTGAGGCTTGGGGAGTTTGAACCCAGACTTAAAAAGCCTAAGGCATTGATGTGTGTAAATTCCTGGCCCATTCCCCCTGATTCATCTTGCAAAGGTAGTGTTCAAAAATTTCCC
>JAODAL010085453.1:0-10582 GCA_025379985.1 Phyllomedusa bahiana
TTTTTGTCTTTTTTGGGGATTGGCTTTTTTTTGTTTTTTTACTTTTTTTACTTTTTCACATTTTTTAATTTTCCCCAGTGAGGATTTGTAACTGCAAATCCCCACTGGGGAAAAGAAATCATTAGATTGCCTGTTTGAAGAGGCGACCTGTGCACAGCGTTACTGCTGTGCATAGGTCGCCATGGCAACTAGTGACACCATGCCCACAATGGATTGGGGGCATGGTGACCTCACCAACTCCCCGGGATGCATTCAGACAGCACCCGGGGGAGTCTGGAGGAGACGGCAGCGGCATCTGTGCCGCTTGCCTCGCCGATCGTTAGGCAGAGGGAGCTCACTCCCCTGCCTGCGGCATCATTATCGCGGCCATGACAGGCTGCGGTAATGATGCGTTTTTCACACCGCGGCCGGAGCTCACCCCGGGCCGGGGTCATGGGGCATGAAGCCCATCGGTAATTTACCGCTGGTTCCATGCCGCGATCCGCAGCGCCGTACCGCCCGCAAGCCCGCGCATCGCAGGCGTATGCATACGTCCATTTGCGGGAAGTCACTTCCCGCTAGGGCGTATGCATACGCCCAATGTCGGGAAGGGGTTAAAACAGCTCTGGCTGGCACAGACATCTTAACACCATTATGGGCCCCCGGGCATAACACTGCAGTGGGCCCTGTACAAATACATGACATCACACTAGCTCATGCCTCCAGCCATCCCCAATCACACTCATTATCACGTCACTTATGTCTGGACACCGGCAGCCTGCAGCCTACAAGACTGATTGGCAGAGAAGGGAGCCTTTGGCTCCCTTCTCCACCATGGTTTTTTAACTGTTTGCACATCCGAAAACACACACAAACAGTTAAATAAGCAAAGCCAACCAAGGGAGCCAGGGTATGTTTCTTGTATTCCTGGGACATACATATAACACCTGGGGCCCCTTTACTTGTGTGGCCCCTGGTCAACTTCCTAGTGTGCCCAATGGAAAAGATGGCCCTGCTGGCTGGACTCCAATGCATAATCTGTAAGAGGCCCTCGTAATGATCACACATTGTCTTCTTCTAATGTCCTCTTAGGCTGTGTCTACACAGCACAAGGTTTTTCATCGGACTTATGGCGGATTTAGTATTTAGAATGCACCGAAAATCTGCCTGTACCCAGCACCCCATTGACCGCAATGAAAAAGCTGGGCTGTAGTCTACACAGCACAGATTTTTTGTAGTGGGTTTTAAAATCCGCTGGATTCCGGTGAATTTTCAAACCTGTTGGATCTTCTGCTGAATTGCCGTCGGATTCCTGCACATTCAGTGTACGGGGCAGATGGGAAATCCCAAAATTGACCGCAGTTTTTAGCACAGATCTGCGCCAACATCCATGGTCCAGCAATGTTAAAATGCTATTGGATTTTGGACGGCATGTTAAAGGGGTTGTCTCACACATTTTTCACTACCTCAGCCCCTTTTTTCTGGTTTCATTTTAAATTTCAGGGGCGTTTTTTACTGGCTTCTACTAGGGCGGCTTGGCCCCAAAGTTGGAACCTTTCGAGGTCCTGTAGTATAGCAACCAGGCGGGCACCTATCAGGAAGATCAAACAGGTCGTAGCAAATAGCACCCATTCTGTAAACCTTCGGGAGAGATCAAACGGTTGAGCTATAGCAACCACCTGGCACCTATCAGGAAGAAAAACAGGCTGTACTATAGCACCAGCACGGGCCCTATCAGGAGAGAGAACGGGTCTTTAGGCCCATCCCCTACCTTCACTGGAGCAGGCCCCTATCAGGATAGATCAAACATTCTGTAGTTTAACGACCTGAGGAGCTGATCAGCCCATACAAAGGGGATATCTAAAAGTAGGACACTGGAACGGAACATATTCAAAGGACTTTTTTGCAAGTTCTTTAACAAGCAATCCTTGTAGTGAGACAACCCCTTTAACATTGCTGTGTAGACATTGCCTTATATGCCACCAGGACCTGGGTTCAAAAAAACCTCTGCACCCGCTATAGTTGCACCCCTGACTTGGAGATACTGTATGTAAAAGAGTTGTCTCCCTGGGTGAATTTAAATCCCGCTCCCCCTCTTGGTCTGCTGGGCCATCACTGTATGTTGTAGACTGGTGATCTCTCCTGATATGTCTATTTTAGTAAATACGATCATACACAACACTGCAGACACCCATATTCTATACTGGTGCCTGTAAACTTCCATTCAACTCCAAAGTAATAAGAAGGACTATAATTTTGTGCAGGGTTGTTTCCAGAATTCATAGGGCGCCATAGCAAAATGAGAAGGGCTCCACCCCTTTTAAAATAAAACAGCACAGTAATACAATAATAAAGTAAAAATAAAACCCCCATATATCAGGGGCCCCCATAGAAGCAGAAAGAGCCCAAATTTCTTTTCCCAAAAAAAGGAACCACGCCCTTTTACCCAGGGGGCTTCCCCCCAAACCCGGACCCCATACTTTGCTATAGCACTATGGCTAAGTTAAAGAGGTTTATCATTACATTTAAAATTCCTTCAGAAAAGGGACAGTGAAAACAAAACTTTGCAATTGGATGTCATTTGCAAAGCTGTCTTTGGGTTCACTTCCCCTTATCTTCGTTTTCTGTAAACACTGTTCCCCTGTGCGGGTTTTATTCCACCTCCTTATTCATGGCTGCGGGTCTACTAATTTACATTCCCTTCGGCCCCCCGTCTATTCACGGGGGCTGCAATTCCTCCCCCCCCCTCCACTCAGAATAAGGGGCGGAACATTTCACTCTGCACAGCCAGCATGCCCAAACACTGCAGCTGCTTCTACAATCAGATAACACAAATTTGTTCTGCCTTTGCCCTGCTTGTAAACAAGAAAGGGAAAAGGGGTCGTTCTGGAAGTTCATAAAGACTAAAAACAAATGTAAAAAAACTCCCCTGGAAGGGAAAAAAATTTTAGTGCTCTATTCCTAAAGACTGTCTAACTGAAAGCAGGGGTGTGGTAGTAAACACTTTACAAAATAAACTGCATGGGAGGGAAAAGACAAAGTACATTGGACTCAGACAGAGAGGGGGGGGGGGAGCACACTGACTCGGGGGCACATAAACATGAGGGAAGAGTTCAGGGGAAAAAACGCCCCCGGGTTTGAAAACCCGAGAAAATGAAAATACTAAACACACGAATATAAGCGATAAATCCCCTTTAAGCCCATGGTTTTGTCTACAATTCAACAAAGTGCTCTTCTATCCCTCGCTTCAAGCCTTGACTTTCGACCATGGCTACTTCTGTTTGCAGATGTTATGCTGGTCGTTACATAGCGGGATGTGATCAAGAAAACTGTAGCCCTCGATACAACTATTAACTTAGCAACTCAGGTCACAGAAGCCTTTATCAGGCGCCCACCAACAATCATTCCCCTTGAACTCTGTCCGGTCAACTCCAAACTGCCCTTAAAAAATTACACAATTTTAGCACAGCAAAAGTGATAGGGCTTATCAGCATATGTACTGAAAGAAACAGGGGGGCTAAAACCCTTGAGGGCAGGTGTCAAAAAGTTTTTACTTGGAAATATGAAAGATATTATTTTTAATATTTTTTTCTAACCACGTAATCTAGAACACACACACCGCAAGCATCTCAGGAGGACCTGGTATGTCTAAGAATTACACTTACAAGCCATGAATTAAAGGGATTGTCCAGCTCCTTCAAAAATTTAATAGGGGGCTTCAGGTGTGGCCCAATAAAACAAAACGAAAAAACCCAAACATACTCTTCTTCCTTGGTTCCAGCGCTGGGTCTAATGGGTTTCTGTTCCCAAAAAAGTGGTGTCACTGCTGCAGCCAGTTAACATTACACCTCCCTTACATCACCATTCGGAAGTGTAGCCAATAAGCGGCTACAGTAGAGACGTCCCAGTTCGGAAGTAGTAATTTTTTAGAGGAATTGGACAACCCCTTTAGAGGGACACTACCATCAAAGTTTTTTTTCTCACATATTGATAAGCAATGTTCAACTTTTACATGGAAATGTTTTTATTATTTGATGGTTTTCTTTGATATAATTTTTTTAAAGTTCCCCTATATACACCATTTTCTCTGACTTCCCTTCACTGACCTCTGAGCACAGCACCCAGTGAGCACATGCCCAGGTGCTCACCGGGTGTTATCCCTGCTCCCCTGTGGGCTAGTCCGAGTCTGACTGTAGTAGATTATCAATTTTGGGTGGTTGGGTTGAAAAGGTCTATATGCCAGGCCCTTTAGACCTTAGATCATTTGTGTCAAACACCAGCCCTCAGGCCTCAAACCACCAGGCCTCAAACACCAGACCTCAGGCCTCAAACCACCAGGCCTCAGGCCTCAAACCACCAGGCCTCAACCCACCATGCCTCAAACCACCAGGCCTCAAACACCAGACCTCAGGCCTCAAACACCAGACCTCAGGCCTCAAACACCAGACCTCAGGCCTCAAACCACTAGGCCTCAAACACCAGACCTCAGGCCGCAAACCACTAGGCCTCAAACACCAGACCTCAGGCCTCAAACCACTAGGCCTCAAACACCAGGCCTCGGGCCTCAAACCATAGGCCTCAAACACCAGACCTCAGGCCTCAAACCACCAGGCCTCAAACACCAGACCTCACACCAGGTCAAACACCAGGGCCCCATACAGCCATAAAACGGGCCCCCACCCATTACTAGTTCCTATTTTTTAACATATCAGTGGGCCCCTTTTTGATTAAGGCCCCTTACTTGATTTTACATGGCCCATGACAGTTTAGACATAGTGACCAAGGATAGGCAAGATCTAGATGAAGAAGGACCAGCTCTCTGCTTTCCTTCAAGGAAACAGCCAGTGCTTGGCAGAGGGCTGATAACAGAACGGGGAATGGGAGCCATCTTGGATTCGGAGCTTCAGCTTGATGGGCCTTCTTTCTCGCCAGCTCAGGTCTGAGAAGTAGAAATATTATCAGCAATTATTACCCTTTATGATTTT
This sequence comes from Phyllomedusa bahiana, assembly GCA_025379985.1. NCBI lineage: Eukaryota > Metazoa > Chordata > Amphibia > Anura > Hylidae > Phyllomedusa > Phyllomedusa bahiana. The sequence goes on from JAODAL010085453.1 coordinate 4,965, forward strand.
GAAGAACTTCCCCCCCCCCCATCCAGGGCTGTTTTGGGGTCAAAGTCCGTGGGGGTTCCCGGGGCCTATTTTGCAGGAGTCCCGGGATAAAAGGGGCCAACCCGACTCCCAAAATATATAAAAGGTTTTGGGCCATTTGGTTTTGATGCAGTGCAAAAACAAGAGGAAATTGGGGGCATCCATTTCTCCCATACTTCAGCCTTAAACACATGAGGATTGTAATTGATGAAAATGGAGCAGGCAAAGCGCTGCCCCCGGGGAAAAATTCTGCTCCCGGGAAACAGATTTTAGCAAAATTTTTTTACCTGCTTTCAAAAAATAGAAGAAATTCAACCATTCAAACAGGACCTTACTGTGGCTGGGGGCAAATTTCCCTTTTTAAACCCCGAGATTTTTAGAGATGTTCCCCTGTGGAAATTGCTTTTCCCCCAAAACCCCAAATTAATGTAAGGGGGGCCGGGTTTTCTACCCGGGAAAAAATAGAACAATTTTGAGGTCATTTAGGGAGGATTTTGAAGGAGGCAATACTTTTTTTCAGAACAAATTCAAAAGACCCCAAATGTTCCGCAGTGTTTTCATAATTTTTCAAATTTTTTTTTTTTTTAAGTCCCTATCCAATAAAAACCCTTTTGCACTGACAACAAAAAAGGGGAACAATGGTTTTGGGAAATTGTGACTTTTAGGCCCCCATATCTTTTCCATCCACTACAGCTTTTTACCTGAGGCCCACTGTAAAATTTTATTACAGTCCTTTTTCCCATCTTAACATAAATTTTTACTTTCAAGAATTTTTGCATTCTGCTTATTTTGCAGATTCTTTCCCCGTAAAAATGCATTGTTTTCCGGGTTCCCGCTCCTAAAAATCAAAAAGTAAAATTTTTTTTTTTTTTAGTAATTTAGGGGAAAAATATCTTTGGGTTTTTAATACTGCTTGAAAACCTTCTGGGGCCGGGCAGATTAACAGGTCTGAACCCAAAAACGATCCCAGGTTCCCCTTCCACACGTTCCCAATCTTGGTTTTCAGACTGGACTTGGGTAAAATCAGCTTTTTTTTCAAAATCTACCCACAAGGTTTAAAAAAATCAAAACATTGTTTCCCTTTTGCTTGTCAGTGTCTGTTCTTCCCAAAAACTTTATTATTGTAACATGAGGTGTAAACAGCCAGATGTTTAATATTTTACTACAAAAAGTTTTTCACTTAAAAAAGGCGCCGTGTATGAGGGGGTCAAAGGGGTCGGGGTTTTGGAAAATTTAGGAGTCGGGGGTCGGGCTTCGGGTTGCCCAAAACCCCCAGCCCTGCCCCCCCTCAAACCCGTGCTGGAAAAGCCGGCTTTTTTTCCTTGCATGTATTTGGGTCGGGGTCTAGTTTAAAACTCTAACTATCCCTAAAGGAGAGAACAATAAAGCAATTTTGTTATTACTACTATGTTTTAATGGGAAAAAAAGTAGAGATAAGTAGCAGCTGAATAAAATGAGGGGAAAATCGTCCTTCCCTAAAAAAAAAATTTTTTCACACTTAAGAAGGGCAAAATTTTGTATGGTTTAATTTTTTAATTGAATAAAGGAAATCTTAAATAAAAAAAAAAAAATTGCCACCGTGGTGGGGCTGTTTGTCCCTCCTACAGATTCCAAAATCACTGAGAGGTCAGAATATCCTATAAAACCCTTAAATTTTTAAAATCTTTTGCCTCCCAAACCCAGAAACCCTTTGTAGGGACTGTCCCAAATATCAACGGGCGACATTCCCCCGCTTTCCCCCTGGGCCCCAAAACCTTTTAAAGCACTGTGAATTTTTCTATAAACCCTGGTTTCCCCAAGGACTTAGAAATCACGAAGTTTGTTTCCCCATTTTGGGCACCAAATGAAATAGGGCTTACCATTTGGGGGGTGGGGGGTTTTCAGTAGCAAGGGTTTTAAACATCAGATTTTCAAAGCCTGACCAAGAAAAAAATAATGCAAATTTGGGCACTTGGACCAGGGATCCCAAACCCAGCCCTGCCTTTGGAAAACAAATCCCCTCAAAAATTTATAGAATCTTAACAGTGTAGGGATGATGGGATTTTAGTTTCCCCAAAAGCTTGGGGGGGCCCCGTTTTTAGGATGCCGGGGTTGGGGCAAATCTATTTTTCCGGCTCCACAAGAGCTTCTATCTTGATAGCATTGCCGCTTCTGGGTCTATGGGGGCCTCCCGGAAAATTAGTTTCTTCTTGGAAACAACTGTTTTCACGTAAAATGGGGCAATGCCCCGTAAACAGTGTGTTTTTTGGGTGGTGGGTTTTAAAGGAAGGAAAAATTCTTCCTAAAAGTAATTTTATTTTTCCTTTTGTTTGCCCGGGGACCTTCCCTTTTGGGCACCATGGAAATCCCCCTTTTGGGAGAAGCCGACAATAATCTTTGTCTTCTCAAACTTAAGAACATGAATCCCCCCTCCCTTCTTGGGCACGTTATTTCTCCCGTTTGTTAGAGGTTTTTGGGAAGGTCAAGTCCCGCTTGGGGTTTTTGGGCTTTCCAAAAAGTTCTTTAAAATCTTTTTACCCTTCCCCGGACCTTATCCGTAAAATATGGGGGCATCGCCCTTTAAAATATTGGCCCGTTTCAAAATTGGGGGCTGGGACCCACCCGTGGGGAAAGATTCTTGGGGCACCAGAGGGGTTTTATCCTTGGGGTTTTCACCAGTGATTTTGATTTTTGGGGGGCCCACCAGGGAGTTGTTTCGGGGGCCTACCAGGGAGGTTGATTCTTGGGCCCCACCAGTGGGAGATTTTTGGGCCACCAGCGAATTGATTTCTGGGGCCACCAATGGGGGTTGATTCTTTGGCCGCCAATGGATGTTTTTTTGGGCCACCAAGGAGTTGAAATTTTTTGGGCCACCAATGGGTTGATTTGTGGGGCCCCCCATGGAGTTGATTCTTTGGGGGCCCACCATGATTATTCTTAGGTTCACCAGGGGAATCGATTTTTTGGGGGCCCCTCAGTCGAGTTGAATTGGGGAAAGGGAAACCCAAAGGGTTGATTCTGGGCCAAACCATTGGAATCAATTTTGTGACCAGCAGTGGGGTTGACTTGGGGGCCACCAGGAATTGGGGGGCCCATGCTACCTACATGACTCTTGCTCCTATTCTTGCTTTCTGCCTCTCGCCCTTCCTTTCTCCCAAAAACGGGTGCCCATGGGCGTTACCCTGCTCCCCTTGGCTAGCCAAGTCGTCTATAGAGATAAATTTTGGGGGTTTGGGGCCAAAAAGGGTTTCACTCTATATGCCAGGCCCTTTAGACCCTAGATCATATGTGTCAAACACCAGGCTTGCGACCTGTTACTTCATTTTACATGGCCCTGGAGAGCTTAGACATAGCGACCAGGGATGGACAAGACCTAGATGTAGAACGACCAGCTCTCCACCTTCCCTAGAGGAAACAACCAATGCTTGGCAGAGGGCTGATACCAGTACACGGAGTGGGAGCCATCTTGGATTCGGAGCTTCAACGGGCACCTCTACAACGCTTTGTTCAGCAACTCACTGGCGGTGGCACAGCCCTGACCGCTCTACCCAGGCTTCCTAGCCACCCTCCAAGACCCTTAATACTGATGCTGAAAATCAGTCGGACACCCTTGCAATAAATAGTTGACAGATCCTACAGAAATAGCTGGGGTCTTCTGCCAACAATTGCATTTCAATGGGCAACTTAAGCTTCCCCTCTGCGGTTTAGGCAGCGCCAGCCTGAGAGGTTCAGGTCTCGTTACGTGCCAGGTGGCGTTGTCGGTGTCACTTTCTCCTGATTCCAAACAACAAACAGCATTCTCCTGGGTATTGCTTCACCCGTAAGTAGCCAAAATGAAGTCGTGGCACTCGTTTTACGTCCTGTTCCCTAAACAAGCCTGTGTTCGGTGGAACTGTGTGACACAGGCGCTTTGTTCCCTGCGACCTGCCCTTGTATCTATTGCAGATATTCATTGCTTGAACAATACATACATTGTTATCTCCGTTCCCATATGTTCCGGGGGTTTTAATCCTACACAAGTGCAAAAAGACCAAATAAACCAAAGACTCCCCGGGGGCCAAACATGTCAAATATACTTGTGTGGGCCCTCTTGCCGTTTCCTATCATGTGCTCAGATGTGAAGGGCCGTTGGGATAATGTTTTTCATTGTGCCCATCACCTCTTTGAATACTGATCGAGAGTTTGGGAATTTCGGCCCCACCTGTTAGAATGTGTTGGAAGATGTCGCTGAATCCCCGTAATGGATGGTTACAGTGGGATTGACGTCTGGTTAATTTGCTCGTTGACCGTTCCGTGAAGGCTTTGGTATCCATCTGTTGTAAAACTACAATCCTATAGGGCGACAGTCCCAAAAGTGGCGTCCGTAGCCACTTTGAATGCGGCATAAAGTATCGTACACCAGGGCCATCTTTCCATTGGGCACACTAGCAGTTGCCCGGGGGCCCCAGAATTTTAGGGGCCCCAGGTGGTCTATGTATGTCCCAGGAAAACAAGAACATAACTGAACACTTGGTGGCTTTTCTTATTTAGCTGCCTGAGATATGGCCGTGTTCACACGGCTTATTCCCGACGGATTTGTGAGCCGTATTGAGCTCACAAATCCCCCCGGAATAAGGGGCAGGGGCGGGGCGGGGCCGAGCGGGCGGGGGCGCCGCCCCCGGCCCCATAGACTTGCATTATCCACGGCGGTATTGCGCCTGGATAATGTGCATGTCACTTTCTCCCCCCCGGCGGATTTTGCCGAGCGGGTAGGAGCGACGGAATCCACTGTTCTCTATGAGAGCAGTGGATTACCGTAATGACAAAGGGGCGGATTGGCGCCGTACTGCAGCACAAATCCGGCGCGGGGTACGGCGCCAATCCGTGCCCAAATAAGCCGTGTGAACGAGGCCTAAAAGTGATGTCTGAGCATGTCTGACCAGGACGGAGGAGCTCTCAACCCTGGTCCGATCCCTTGGAGACGAGCTGTAAACAATGGATCACTAAAGGAGCAGCTAAAACAAAAACGGTGCCGAATAATTAATAATGATGAATGGTGAAAATGTTTGTTGTTTCATTTTGCAAGCTTCCCACGTCAATTTTACTTCGTGGGAAAAACCCTTTAACAGCACGTAGGTTTGTCTTCGCGGCCATGTATGGTCGGGCGTATGCTTGTGCACCTTTCTGCTCCTTCCGAATTTATGTCATAATTGCTTTTGAGGCGCATTCGAAAATTAGGCGCATTTGGCATTTGAGCAGAGTTGGGAGCAAACATTCAACATCAGAGCGCACACAGTAGGCCCCACGAGCTACAAACTTCAACCAGCAGCCAGATAGAAGTACAGGACGACGTTCTGCGATGAACCCCGTAGCAATAAATAAAAAGGGGACGCATTTGCACAGCGCCAGGTCATGTACTCACATTTTTACATACGTCAATGCGCAGAACTTGTGGCGTCCACGAATGATGAAAGTTCGGATAATGCAAATCTGACGCCACGAGCCGGCAAAAAGGCGCACAAATCACGCAAACAAAATGCCGCATTGCGCCTAAAAATCAACATAGAAAACAGCCGATAGTGTAAGCCCCATACAAATGTGGCGCACACGTACGGCTAAAAAAGGGCATAAAAGCACACAAA
>JAODAL010085454.1:0-10582 GCA_025379985.1 Phyllomedusa bahiana
AGGGGTTTCAGGCATTTTATAGCCTATGTAATGCCAAAAATTGCATTAATGTATACGACATTTTTTTCGCTTTTTTTTTAAATTAGGGAATGGGTTTGATTTTATTTATGGTATGGATTTTTCCCCAGATTTGTTTGTAGTGTCTCTCAGAGGAGCTGATGCCCTTGGGTCATTTTGCCATATGTGGAAAACATTGCAGTGCTGAAAGCTTTTTTTGGTAGCTATGGCTTTAAAAACGAAGGTTAGACATGGTGGCACAAAAGGGAGAAGGGGTTTTGGATTGGAAGTTGTGCCCTATAGGAACCCTCTTGTTAAAAGCATATAATCAAGTGGTATTAATTTGCTTTCAATGACTAAAATTTGCATTCGAGGAGAGAGCAGGGTTCCACAGGAATTTCGGGCCCGTTACGCCCAAAAGTGTCTTGGCCTCCGCCCCCCTGAGAAAAAAAAAAAATTTGGGTTTAATGGGGAAAAGCATTTCCCCATTGATTTTTTTTATTAGCTTACTGTGTGGTTCGGGGGACATTTTGAAACGAAACGGTGTGGATCCGCTGGCCACAGCAAGCGATGGGTAAAGCCGTACCAGGGGACGGAATCTAAGTAAAACCCCGGTTTTCACCGGGCCCCCCGCAAAGCGGGATGGACTTGTGCGGCGGAGAACACCGGGGTCGTCCCATGGCGTGACTTGTTGCGGTGGAGAAAGGCAGTGGTGGTACAAAATGTGAGACGTAGGCGAAGTCGGGGAAGGCAAGGGTTTGGGCAGGGGGCAATGGTTCGTGGTCAAGACACAAGCGAAGAGGTTGGTACACGGAGCGGGGGATACAAGGCAGAAGAAGTTTTTAAAGGCAGTAACGCAAAAAGACCCGGCAAAGGTGCCCCGGAAGGGAAAGGGGGTTAAATAGGGTCCCCTGCAGCCTTAACCAATAAGGGGCGTACCCCTTTAAACCCTGGAGGCGGCGGCGGCCCTAGGAGAACGGGAGGCCCGGGGGAGGCGGGAGGGGGTAAGGGGGCCCCCGGGCCCCGCCCCGGGGGCCGGCGGGGCGGCCGGACCCCGGCGGGTGGGGGGCACGGTGCCCCCGCAGCCCGGGCGGGGGCCAAAACTGGGGTACGTACCCCCCCCCCAGGCCCCTCCTCTTTCTGGTTGGAGGAAACCCGAAAATTTTGAGACCGCGGTCCAGGATGTTTCCTAGGTTCCCATGATCTCTCCCCCGGGACGAACCCCCCCCAATCAACCAAGAATTGCGTTTCCCCCCTACCCGCCCTCATAGCCCAGACCTCTTTGACCGCAAATATGTTGGCGGCTACAAAATCAGGGGGGGGAGGGACAACTTTTCTGGGAAGGCGGTTAAAACACGACAGGTTCAGGAGGTACGTGAAAAGAATTAGGGGTCCGCATGGGGGTGGGGTCGGAGCTTATGTGTACTGGATTAATGGTGGATTTAAAGGGCCCCAGGAAAGCGTGGGGCCCCCAGTTTTGTAGCTGGGGATTTTAAACCTGACTTATTTGGGGAAACCCCAGATTTGTCTCCGGGGGGGTAAAGATTGGAGCTGGTTCCCCCTTTTCTGTCGCCTGGGCCTTTAGGGCAGCAGCCGCTGCAGGGATGACGAGTCTCCTCCAGTGCCAGAAAAAGCCCGTGGCAAGGCATCTACAGAGGGCCACCTCGGAGGAGGGGGCAGAGGGAGGGGGGCGGGGATCCCGACCATATACAACAAAAAGGGAGCGCACCCGAACCCCCGGAATCCGTGAGTTGTATAAAATTTGGGCCCGGGGGTAGGGGGTTTGGGCCCCCAATCATCTGGCGAGCGAAACAAAATGGAAAAGTAACTCCCCAGAATCTGTTTGACCCTCTCTCCCTGCCCTTTAGTTTTGGGATGGTAAGATAAAGAAAAGTCTAACTTCACCTGCATGGGGGGAGCAGATGGCCGCAGAATTGGACCGAACTCCCCCCCCACGTAGAGACGATGGGGTGGGGCGGGCCCTGCGGGGAAGGGGTTGATAAAGAAACAGGGGGGCAACGTGGTGGGGAAAGGGGTAACCCTGGAGTGGGCGAAGTGTGACATCTTCGAAAAATTTCCGAAATGACCAGATACGGTGTTCCCCGAAAGGAGGAAGGTCGGTGAGAAATCCTTCCCCACATGGGACCAGGGGTTAGGGGTGTGGCCCAAGGGGTCAGCAGCGGGGGCCGGGGGGGGCCGTGGGGGCACCTTATTCCGGGGAAAAGGGGACAGGCACCCACAAAGCCCTTAGTATCTTTAGCCCCCCTGGCCACCAAAAAAACCCGGGGAAGGATCTTTTGGAAACATTGGGGCCCCCCGGTGTCCCGCAACCAACGAGCAGTGTCCCCAATTCAGGATTCTCTTGCGCAGAGATGGCCAAAGTGGTCTTGCCAGGAGGTATCTGCGAAGGAGGACAGGTGTCTGGGATGGGCGTTCCGGAGGTAAAATGGTTGGGGCTGGGGCTCCTCTCGTGGTCAGATGCGCGAGAGAGGCATCTCCCCTGTGTTTTTTTCAGCAGGGCAAAAAAATGGACCCGGAAAGTAAAAATCTAGAAAAGAAAAGAGACCCCGTGCTTGGGGGGGGATTGAGGGCGGGGCCCGACTGGAGATACTGAAATTTTTGTGTCGTAAAATACCTCAAAAAGGATGACGGCCCCCTCTAGAAGATGCCGCCACTCTTCCGGGGCCCATCTTGATTGGAGTAATTCTGGTTCCCCAATAGCATGTTCCTCTCCCCCGCGAAAAGGGTCTTAGAAAAAGAAGCGCGGGTGGTAGTTTTCCTTTGGGGACCCTTCTGAGAAAGGATAGCTCCGGCCCCCACAGAAGGGCATCCACCTCCGAGCGAAAGGTTCTCAGGGTCGGGCGTGAAAAATAGGTGCGGAAGAAAAGGGGCCGACTTCAAATCTGGAAGGCTCTTTCGGCCGCCGGGGGCCCAACATTTGGGTTCCCTTTTTTCCTGGTGAGGGCCACAATAGGAGCCCCCAGCGTAGAGAAATGAGGTATAAAATGTCGAAAATAAATAGCAAACCCCAAAAAAACGTTGAATGGCTCGAACCCCAACGGGTCGGGGCCTTGCAGGATAGCAGAAGCTTAGGGGATCCTTTTTTAGCCCTAGCGGGCGATGTAAGAGAAAGGAAACTGGTTTGGTGGAACACAACTTCTTAATTTTGGCGAAACAGGCGGTTGTGGAAGGCGTTGCAGTAACTGGGCGTACTGTGATAGATGGGTGGAGGTCAGGGGGGGAAAACCAGGATGTCGCCCGGAAAAACGATGACACAGGTGAGAGCAGGTCCTGAGATGTCGTTTTTGAACTCTTGAAAGCCCCGGGGGGGGGCATTGCACACCCCGAAGGGGTTTTCCAGAACCAAATGGCCGTGGGGTATTAAAACGCAGTCTTCCATTCTTCCCCCTCACGGATTCGTGAGTTATAGCCCGCGCAGGTCAATTTTGGGGAAAACCCCTTGGTCCCTGTGACGGTCAAAGGTTCGTAATTAGTGGAACGGGTACCGGTTTTTTTTCGGTAAAATGGTTCAGGCCCCGGTAGTCGATGCCAAGGCGGAGAGAACCCTCCCTTTTCTGTACGAGAAAAAACCCCCGGGTCCGGGGTGATGAGGGCTTTGGAATAAAACCCTTTTGAAAGGTTCTCAGGATTTTGCCGACTGGCCTGGTCTTGGTCTGGGGCCCGGGTAAACTCTGCCCGGGAGGGTGGCCCAGGAAGGAGGTAAAGGGACATATGGGGGGATGGGAGGAAGGGATTCGGCCGTTTTCCCAAAAGACGTCCCCGTAGTCCCCCTTTCTGTGGGAAGATGGCCCCGGGCCCTGGAAAACTGATGAGGTGGAAAGGCCCGGACTGGCCCGGCTGGAGACGCGATTCTGGCAGTTGGGGCCCCCGCGTAGAACCTCCCGATCTCCCGTTGAGGGGCGGGGGGATGGAGCTGCGCCACGGAAACCCCAAGAGGATGTGAGGCGACCCGGGGAGGGGCATTGAAGGGGTCTTTCCCTTGTTTTAAAGCCCCCCGTGGGGGGACAATGGTTGGTTACGTGCCCCAATGGCCCCCACTAAGAAGCCGCCACTCACGGAGGATATCACCGGGGCTTTCAGAGGGTCAAGGAAGGCGATACTGGGGCAACCCGGGCGGCGTGAATAAAGTTCCCGGCGGGTCCAGAATCCAGAAAAGGGGGTCCCCAAAAAATGGTCCCGGGACCCGCGGCCTCAACTCTTGTAAGGGTGGAGAGGAAGTGTTCCCACCTGGGGCCTTCCGAATAACCTGGTGGGGGTTTCCCTGCCCCTGGGGCGAAGGGGCAACCATTGGAAAGTGATCCGGGCTGGACAGTAAAAGGGACAATTTTTTTGCCCGACGGGGGGACGTCCTGTTCGGACGTGTGCCCGGTCACCCGATGGGTTCTTCACTGGTAGGGTCGGAAGTGACAGTGTGGTCTTTGGAAAACCCGGGCCAGGCGGGCAAAAGGCGTGGTCGGGCGAGTCCGTTCCTGGCGTTGTTCCTCTTGCCCCTCGGCGAAGCGAAACATCGTCCCAGTGGGGGGGATCGCTCGTTAGGGGGGGGTTCTCTAGGCTAGGAGTCCCCAACTCGGGGGACAAGCCCTTTTTGAAAATGGCACATGTGCGGCGTCTTCCAGGTAAGCTCTGATGCCAGGGTCGAAACGAATGCGTTTTTTGTCCCGAACCCAGGGTCACCCTGGGAAAAATTTCAGTAGAGCGGTCTCTGCAGAGGTGCCGTGCCGGGGGCTTCAAAGACACTCGGAATCTGAAGGAAAGCCCTTTTGGCCGCGTACCGGATGCCCCGGTCCCCGAAGGGGTGGCCCAAACTAGAGCCTTCCGGACAGCAGGGCTACACGAAGGCCCCCTTAGAACGTTCGTGGGGAATTGACCCCGCCATCAAATCACGTGCATGGCACTGGGTAAAATCCCCGCAAGTTTGGAGTCCCGTCAAATTGTCAGGTAGTGGTAAGGTAGCGAGAAGTCCGGGTGCTGGCGGAGGTGTCGAAAGGAGGAGGAGTCGGCGGCTGTTTGGTTTGCCGGAGCTGCTGCATCATGGCGGACAAATGGTTCAGTGCTGGGCTTGTTCGCTAGTTGATGTGATGCGAGCCCTTCGCCGTAGATCCCGGTTTACCCCGGGGAAAGGTACCTTGGGGGATCATGGCCGGATTTTACGGAACGAATGCAGGTAGTGGATCTGTGGCCACACAAGCGATGGTTTAAGCGTACCAGGGGCGGAAACTAAGTAAACCCGGTTTTCACCGAGCCGCCGCAAAGCGGGATGGAATTGCTGCGGGGAAACTACCGGTCGTCCCCATGGCGTGACTTTCTTGCGGTTTGGGAGCCAAGGGAGGGTGGTACAAAAAACGTGAGACGTAGGCGAAATCGGGGACAGGCAAAAAGGTCAGGGGGAGGCGGCAAAGGTTCGTGGTCAAGCACAGAGCGAAGACGGTTCGTACCGGGTAGACAGGTAAAGGAGAAAAGCTTTCTCTGAAGGAGTAACGCATTAAAAATCGGAAAAAGGGGACCCGGAAGGAAGGGGTTAAATTTGGGGCACCTCAGCCTTAAACCAATAATGGGCGTTTTGCCCCCTTTTAAATCCGGAGAGCCCGGGGCGCGCGCGCCTAAAGGGCGGGCAGCGCTTTTTGGCCCCGGGCCCGGAGAACGGGGGGGACGGGGAGCGCGGAGAGGGAAGGGGCAGCGGGGCCGACCGCGGGGGGCCGGGGGGGCCGCGGACCGGCGGGGGCCGTCCCCCAGTGCGCCCCCAGCCCGGGGAGGGGTGCGGGACCATCGTGACACTTTTTTTGTTTTTACTACCCAATGATTCAAATCCCCTGTTTCCCGAAAATAAACAGTGCTTATTTTAATTTTTCCCTCCAAAAGACGAGTAGATTATTTTTAGGTGATGTTTTTATTTTTCCATGACAAAAATTCAATTTATTGTTGAAAAAAAACATCAATTGTTTTAATATAGTAGTGATTTCATCCAAAATTTTTGCAAAAGCAGAAAAAATTGAATGCATAAAAAAAGCACTTTGTCTTTTTTTCAGGGAAAAACGGGGTATAAACACAGATATATCTATATATACTGTATCTATATTTTTAAAATTTTTATATTATTAATTTTTTTTTGTGCGGACACTATATTTAGCAGTACATACTTATAAAGGTTTCACTGTAATAAAAATGATAAAATGCAAAAAAAAGCATATGTTTTGTTTTAAATTAGTAAAGCTTTAAAAAAATTTTCATCGTAATATCTACTGATCTATATTTTTATATTTTGTTGTATTATAATATATATAGTTTGTTTGTTGTTTTATATATATCGCGGGCTCCCGGCCCCCCCCGGCGTATTGGGGGGCCTACTGTACGCCCTGCAATTCCCGTGTAAATTAGCTTAAAAACACAGGCTTTAGAAATGAATGTAGAAACGTAGCTTTTTTATCCCTTTTTTTTAAGCATGTTTTTCAGACCGTTCAAGTTCGTAAAGACCTTGAACTGCCAAAATATAAGAAACACCCCCAAATAACACCCCTCAGGGAATAGATCCAAAGTTATAGTGAGCTTAACCCTTAGGCTATATTCACAGTGTATTTGCGCTGCAATACGCCTGAAGTCCAAAACCCCAATACAATACTTATAGCTTCATTGAGGCTATGTTTTTCTGCCCCTTTCCCCCTGCTTTTAAAGAAGTGAAAAAAGCGAAAAGTTGTGGGGGCCGGAGTATCAATATGCCATGTGAACCTTAAAGTAATAAAAATTTATCGAAGTTGGTTATGAAAATCCAAAAAATTCATTTTTTTCCTAATATTTAGTTTTTGTTAAAATTTCCTTTAAAAAAAGGGGGAATGTTGAAAAAAGGAAACAATATACACTATCCAAAAATTAGGGATATTTGGCTTTTAGTTGAAATTTCAGGATGATCATAAAGGATGACATGTATGAACGGGGCTGCGTCAGATATCTGGTGTCTTTTCAGCCCGATATCAGTTGCAGCCCTGTTTATTCATTTTTAAATCTCCCAGGCGCATTACATAGTGCCTGCAGCGCTTTGTAATGCACCCAATCTAGGGGACGTTTTGGAAGGGGGGAGACGAACCCTAGCAAAGAACTATTTAGCTCACTATGAAATTTTGGGGGGCATTACTGCTGGAAAGATTATCACTTTCAAATTTGGGGTACCTGATCCAGAAATGTCGCCCAAGCGCTGGAATGCGCCTGATTTATGACCCTCTGTATAGCGGGTTCATAAATCAGGCGCATTCTATGCCCTTATTATGGCATGAAATTTGACGTGTTAAAAGAAAATTTCATGCATGTCACCCAATACGTCTTAACATTTTTTTTAAATCAACTAAATGAGAAAATCTCGTTTTTTTAAACAATTTTTATTTGCAATACAAATTTACAAAGAAAATGTCATACATCCTTAATATTATCTAATTTACATCATATGAATACTGTACATCTTTGTATGATAGAAGTAAGTTTGAGATATGTCCTTGTCTTACAATTTTTTAAACTGTGAATCAAAAAAATAAGGAAAAACATCTAATGAACTGAAATTAACAACAACTTGAACATCTTGTAGTCCTCCACCCGCTATACCTACAGGCCAAAATGGGGGGGGGGGGGGGAATCGAAAATCTCACATTTCTTTTTCCAACTATTAGTCTTTAACCTCTAATTTTCCCAAGTTACCTGTAAGTTTCTCCTTTGGATAGTAAGAAGTATATTCACAAGGTTTCATAGAGAAAATCTCTTAACTTTGCAATACACATATCCAACTGTTCAATGTTTCAGTACTTTTTGCACAATTTGCTGATCTCTAGCAAGGAGCTTAATGGCAAAATTTCCAACAGGTATTTGATCCCTAAATCGCCCAATAAATTTAGGGGCTCAATTTGAATTTGAGATTAAAACAGTCCTCCTCATCCTGCTGTTCACATTTTGACATCATAAGACCAAGACAACACCTTACAATTGATCAACAGTATCTCGCCATTGTGAGGCTTCAAGCAGGATGCTCTCAGACGAAAGTGGCCACAGAGCTTAGATTGTCACAGGGTGTCATCAGCAGGTTGCAACAGCACAGCGATACAGAGAGACTGGAAGAGTCACAGAAAGGCAAACAAGTGGATATCAATTAGCTTACATTACACACTGATGACCGCTTTATTGTAAACAATGCACTGCAGAACCGGATGATGAATGCCACATAACTCCAGACACGATTAAGAGAGGTAAGAGGCAACCAAGTGTCGCATAGTCTTTTTTCAAATAATATACCTGAGAGAGAGACATGGACCACACAGCCTCACATTATACGTTGATCTACTGCTTTTCAGCAACAATTTACAAGAATGAACAGGAGGTTTTTAGCATACTTTTTGATCAAATGATATAAGCCCACTTGCCACTTCATGGCGACCTCTTTAAAGTGGGTCCCTAAACTAATGGGAGTAGCACTGCCTGGCGACCACCACCGCAGCAACAGCTACAACAGTGAGAAGCATAACCCAGTGGCCCAACAACATCATGTTAATGCCCTTTTTTTCAGTCTGTGGTGGCCATTGCTGCTGTGATGGGGGAAATTGTTGGTTCCAGCTCTATACATACAGGGCCTTATGTAAGAAAACTGTCATTTTCGTAGTAGTAATATTGTCTTTGTTGTCCATAGAACCCAATCAGAGCTCACATACTTACATAAGACATTTTGTAGCTACTGTTCTCTCCATACAATTGGCACACCAAAGTTTAGTATTTTTCTTTCACCATTTATCCACTGTCCAAGACATCTTAGTCTCCAAGCTGTACTTCTAAATAAGCCAGGTACCGTATACTCGATGCACAAAGTCTGTGATATTTCTTCTGTTTTTTCAACCATGTACTCTCCAAAGATATAGCAGAATACATCAGGATTGTTGATCCAGGCTCTTCTTGATAAAGTCATAATTTTTACATGTATTTATATACTTATTAAGACAGAACTTTATGGGTATTAACCAAGACTGGGTTGACAAAGTTACCATAGCCAACTTCTTTCCTCTACAAATTCACAGTTGAAAAAAGTCGCTTTTATAACATTATAGTCCTATAAATTGAAATACAAAATAATTTCATGGGATATTTCATTACCTTGGACACTTTTTAAATGTCAAAAGACAGACCAAAAGCTATTGCATTTGTTATCAGACACAAGTTGCATTGGGGGAATGCATTATTTTCATGTATGTCCATTATCTCAAACACTAGAATCAATTCAGCAAAAGTAGTGGGGATTTTGACTTCACCACCCTCAAAATACCCTAAATCCATTCTAAAAACCTTAGCACCGGAAAAAGTATTTTTGTAGTCCTGTGTTATTATTGTTTTTAATTTAATATTATTGTTAATAATGAAAGTAATAATATTCATAATACCATACTCACACTCATATCTACCCCTTATGAGCTCAGGCCGTTTTAAGACGAATCTACTCAACCGGATATTCAACTTCTGGATGTCCAGGGCCTAACGATATTTAGGATGTGCTTGGGAGTGTTACCCACAAGTTACAGAACATCTGTGTCTTGGAGCTCTTCAACTGAATAACAGGACTGTTGGTGGTGATACAGAAATGGTTATCCCCTAAATCAAACACAATATTCATGAGGTTGATATGAAATGTGGCAAAAAGGCGGGCATGGATGCTTCAGCATGCTGCGTGCATTTCTATGGATGTTGCATGATTTCAAACAACGTTGACCATTATTGATCCATAATATCAGCCTATTTTCTTTTTTTGAATGATCTATATATAAAAATATATTCATATAACTATTTTTCTAGCTCCATCTTACTAATTAAGGTCTTAGTGTTAGACTAGGATACATGGGGCTCACCTTCCATCTGCAAAAACAATGTATGTGTTTTCATTGTACATTAAAGGGGTTGTCTCACTACAAGGATTGCTTTTTATGTTAAGATCTTGCAAAAACAAGTCACTTTGCAATATGTGTCCATTAATAGTATCCTACCTATTCTGAGATATCCCTTCTTGTACGCACTGCATCAGCTCCTCAGGTCACTATAGCTACAGACCTTCTCAATCTCTCATGATAGGCTGCCAGTGCTGGATGCTATAGCTAAAGACCTGACTTCTACTGCAGCCTAGTAGAATCCAGTAAACACGCCCCTGAATTCAAAGTGAAACCAAGAAAACAGGACTGAGGTAAGATGAATCAATGTAGTGAGACAACCCCTTTAAGTATTATTTAAATTAAAGGAGTTTTCTCACTACAAGGATTAGCTTTTAACATGTAGGGGCAGCTAATTGAAGACTTTTTCCACATTCATCGGTCTTTTGATTTTACCTTGGTCAGGAGAGAGATTTTATCTGTTCTGAGTGCACACAGGTGTCCCGGTCCATTTCGTGGTCCCCTCTCCAGACCGGGGACATGCCCGTGTCTCGGTTGCGGCACATGTCCCCTCTGCCAGCATGCGCCAGCTCACCGATATTTAAAGGACATAAAATTACCTGGTAAAGACCTTTCCCAACTGGATCTTAAGGACTTCTTTTTTTTTTCTGTACCAAGGGTCACTT
>JAODAL010085455.1:0-10582 GCA_025379985.1 Phyllomedusa bahiana
TATTTTTAAGTCTCCATAATAACAACCCATCTGATTAGATGTTCATCTATTTTGCCCGAGGAGTATATCTTCCATGAGTTCTATTTGGGGGCCTATAGCAGACCCCTATTAGAATTATATTACTGTTATTACCCCCATGTATATTTACCCATAATGATTCCACATGTTCATTACCTGTACCTATATCTTCCCGCAGTGTTGGCTTCAGACAGGATTTTACATAGAGACAGATACCTCCCCCCTTCCGGTGTTTACGGTCCCTTCTAAATAGACTGTACCCTGTAAGTTAACCGCCCAGTCGTAGCTCTCATCCAGCCATGTCTCAGTTATCCCCACTATGTCATTTTTTTCTTCTGCAATTATTATTTCTATTTCATTTTTTTTCTTGGTCTGACTCCTGGAATTGGTCAGCATGCAATTTAGAGATTTTTCAGCTTTTATTCCTTTCTCCCTATTCTTTTTAACTATTGCTACACCCCCTCCCTCCACTCCACCCCCTGATTTATTACTAATTCCCAGCTCTCTATCTTCACTATCTTGCATGCTATATGTGTAGTTTCCCTCCCCCCCAGTCCCTAGTTTAAATATTCCTCCAACTTCCTGGCCATTTTTGCCCGCAATACAGCTGCACCCTCCCCATTTAGGTGCAGCCCGTCCCTAGCATAGTCTGTAGCCAAGACAGAAGTCAGCCCAGTTCTCCAAAAACCCAAATCCCTCTTTCCTACACCAATTTTTGAGCCACTTATTCACCTCTTTAATCTCCTGCTGCCTCTCTGGTGTGACCCGTGGAACAGGTAATATTTCTGAAAATATTACTCTGGAGGTCCTTGCCTTGAGCTTTTTGGCTAAGTCCCTGAAATCATTTTTAAGGACCCAATTTGAATTGGGATTTAAACAGTCCTCCTCATCCTGCTGTTCACAGTTTGACATCATGAGACCAAGACAAACACCTTACAATTGATCAACAGTATCTCACTATTGCCAGGCTTCAAGCAGGATGCTCTCAGATGGAAGTGGCCACTGAGCTGAGAGTGTCACAGTGTGTCATCAGCAGATTGTATCAGAGATACAGAGAGACTGGAAGAGTCATAGAAAGGCAAAGAAGTGGACATGCTTTGTCTCCATCACACACTGCGGAACCGGATGATGAATGGCGCACAACTCCAAGCACGCTTAAGGGAGGTGAGAGGCACCAAGTGTCACATTAGTCCATTCAACACCGTTCACATCAACATGATCTGCGTGCTAGACGACCTGACTGCACCACCAGATACAGGCATCAGCGCCTTGCATGGTCCAGGGAACATCTACGCTGGATGAGGGACCAGTGCTCCTCAGCGCTGTTCAGTGATGAAAGTCCATTCACTCTGAGCAGAAATGATGGCCGCCAACAATGCTGGAGACGTCAAGAAGAGCGCTATGCATAAGCGGTCATCATAGTGTGATGGAGCCAAAAGACGCCCAGTTATTTGCCTTTCTGTGACTCTTCCAGTCTCTCTGTATCTCTGAAACAACCTGCTGATGACACTCTAAGCTCAGTGGCCACTTCCATCTGAGAGCATCCTACTTGAAGCCTCACAATGATGAGGTACTGCTGATCAAATGAAAGGTGTTGTCTTGGTCTCATAATGTCAAAATGTCAACAACATAATGAGGAGGACTGTTTAAATCAAACTGATCCCATACACTTCTTGGCCGATGCAGGGATCAAACACCTGTTGTAAATTTTGCCATTAAGCTCCTTGTTAGAAATCAGCAACTTGTGCAAAAAGTACTGATTCTTAGCTATATCTTGTATTATATCCAGAGTTGCACTCACTATTCTACTGGTGCAGTCACTGTATAGTTACATTTCTTATCCTGTACTGATCCTGAGTTACATCCTCTATTTTACTCCAGAGCTGCACTCACTTTTTCCCGCTGGTGCAGTCACTGTGTACATCATTACTTATCCTTCGATCTGAGTTACATTCTGTATTATACTCCAGAGCTGCACTCACTATTCTACTGGTGCAGTCACTGTGTACATTACATTACTTATCC
This sequence comes from Phyllomedusa bahiana, assembly GCA_025379985.1. Lineage (NCBI taxonomy): Eukaryota > Metazoa > Chordata > Amphibia > Anura > Hylidae > Phyllomedusa > Phyllomedusa bahiana. The sequence continues at coordinate 2,044 of JAODAL010085455.1, forward strand.
TGTACTGATCCTGAGTTACATCCTCTATTATACTCCAGAGCTGCACTCACTATTCTGCTGGTGGAGCCACTATGTACATACATTACATTACTTATCCTGTCCTGATCCTGAGTTATATCCTGTATTATCCTCCAGAGCTGCACTCACTATTCTGCTGGTGCAGTCACTGTACATACATTACGTTACGTATCCTGTACTGATCCTGAGTTACATCCTGTATTATACTCCAGAGCTGCACTTACTATTCTGCTGGTGCAGTCACTGTGTACATACATTACTTATCCTGCACAGATCCTGAGTTACATCCTGTATTATACTCCAGAGCCGCACTCACTATTCCGCTGTTGCAGTCACTGTGTACATACATTACATTACTTATCCTGTACTGATCCTGAGTTACATCCTGTATATACTCCAGAGCTGCACTCACTATTCTGCTGGTGCAGTCACTGTGTACATACATTACTTATCCTGTACTGATCCTGCGTTGTATCCTGTATTATACTCCAGAGCTACACTCACTATTCTGCTGGTGCAGTCACTGTACATACATTACATTACTTATCCTGTACTGATCTTGAGTTACATCCTGTTATACTCCAGAGCTGTGCTCACTATTCTGCTGGTGCAGTCACTGTGTACATACATTACTTATCCTGTACTGATCCTGAATTACATCCAGTATTATACAACCATTCCAGAGTTGTAAAGACGACCATGTTGGTTGTCAACTAGCCAACAACAGCTTCTTTATTGAATAGAAGAGTCAATATGGAGAGATTTTCTCTGTAGTCATAAATATTTTCCTTCAAGCAAATGTTTCGGGAATGAATCTCCACAATCCAGATTTCATTTTCGTGTGGACACCAAGACTAAGCTCTGATAATGACCACCTGCCATAATAACCCCCCAGCGATGTTCACTGCGTAGTCTGCCATCTTGTTTCTGTGAAATCCTCTGTGAACGACAGACATCATTTCCCGTAAGTGGCCTTCCATCAATAGGCTATTGCCTGGTCCGGAGAACAGGATAAAAGGCCGTAATTAAATGTGTTTTTCTAGCCATTCCCTTCTGAGAAAACGCCATTGTCTCTTCAGACACCCTGCGGAACAGGCAGGAGCTTCTGCCCTTCAATTTCGATAAATCATTTGCTACCAAATTAAAATTTTTCATTAACAAAGCTGCTTGACGGTAAATTACATGGAGAGCCGCGGTGATTGAAAGAACATCAACACAGGAAATTGTGAGGACAGATGATGGTACTGATGACTCTGCCCTTCACCTGCCAAACCACCCTATCTCTATACACTCTTCCACTCCCTTCTTAGTCCAAACATGCAGGTGCCTAACACAGACCTTGGTGAACTTAGTCCTCCAGGAGCATCAATCCCCATTTCTCCTGGACTTCTTCTTGGTCATTTTCAGCATTTGACCAAACTAGAAAAGAAGAAGTCACCAAGTTTCTCTCTTTTTATCTGGTTCTGGTTCTGGGGGCCGTCCACTGGAGTTGATTCTTGAGGCCCACCAGTGCAGTTGATCCTTGGGTGTCCACCAGTGGAGTAGTTGATTCCTGAAGACCACCAGTGGAGTTGCTTCTTGGGGCCACCAGTGGAGTTGATTCTTGAGGCCACCAGTGGAGTTGATTCTTGGGGCTCACCAATGGAGTTGATTCTTGAGATCCTCCAATGGAGTTGATTCTTGGGGCCACCAGTGGATTTGATTCTTGGGGCCCACCATTGGAGTTGATTCTGGGGGACCCCCAGTGCAGTTGACTCTTGGAGCCCACCACTGGAGTTGATTCTTGGAGCCCACCAGCGAAGTTGATTCTTGGGACCCACCAGCAAAGTTGATTGTGGGTGCCCACTAGTGAGTTGATACTTTGGGCCCACTCTACAGCTACTGTCCATGAATACACATGACTCTTACACTTTACCAAATGCATTTTGCTTCTCTTCGTCTACCTTTCTCCCTTAAAACCAGGCCTGTCATGCTCATGAGTCCACCATGTCTATGGGCCCACCAAGCCCAAATGCCCACTTGAGATTTCACTTTTTCCCATATGGGCCAGTCCCTGCCTGTTCCCACCAGTCTGTAATCTCACCTTTATCTCTAAACTCCTGGTCTAATCTACTCTCGTCTACTCCACTATCTCTCTTTTATCACTACTCTTGACCCTAACAATCTGGTTTCCTGACTTTAAACTGTACACAAACTGCTCTTACTAAAATCTCAGATGATCTCCTGATGGCTAAATGTAATAGTAGCTACTTTCTGTTGGTTCTTCTGACTCTCTATGCAGAGATTGATCCTGTAGATCACCGTTTCCTATCAGTAGAAGAGTGAAGAAATCAAGTGATATCATTTAAATGCTACATGAGTATATCTGATGGTAAGATTTTGTAAACACTAAGGGTGACATGTCCCAGTAGGGCTGCGACATTTTATGGTGTATTTAGCACCAAAAAACTGTTGACGTCCTATTCTCTATATAAATTAACTGTAGTATACCATAATTCAGCAGGCAGACTCAGCTTTCTGTCCAACTGTTACACCGATGCTTCTACCCTGCACCAGTCACTGCATTGGTTGCCCATTCTCTATAAAATACAATTTAAACCTGCCAATCTCAGCCACAAAGCTCTCCACAATGCTGCAACACCCAATATCTCCTTCTTCACTTCTGTCCACCACCAGGTTCTTCGGTCTGCCAACTGTGACCTACAATTTATAACACTGGTGTCTTCTAAATTGGCAGAGGACCTTTCAGCTCCCATTAGGTATTGTTGCAACTGTGTTGTAAAAGGAAATGAATAAATCTTTTGATAGGTATAAACAAATGCATGTGGTAGTATAAACCCTAGGTGGTTGGACTCGTCACCCCTACAGGATTTTGATTGGGCCTAGAAGTGATTGCCTCACAGAAATTCACACTCACAGACCATTGTGCTGCAGAACTCAGGAACACTTAGGGGGACTGTCAGAAAAGAGATGCATTAAATGAGTGTATAGTGCGCCTGAATGAACCTGTCAAAAATCTGGCATCTGGTATACCTTGTATAGTATAATGGATATGCCTAATCTGGGCGCACAGCATAATGTACGCACAATGCATATCATTGCTAGCATATTTGATGCGCCTACTTTAAGTACATTCAAATGTGTCCTGCCTGGAGTATAATGCGCCTAGTTTTGGTGTAGGACAGTTCATTTATATAGACAACAGAGCATCAACAGTTTTTTGGTGCAAAATACGGCAAAAAAATGACGCAGCCCTGATGGGACAGATCGTCCTTAGTTTTCAATAGGTACATCAGGGTTGGCTGGTATACAGAGCCTATAAACAAAGTGAATATATCTGATGGTTCTGACTGATTTACCAAATTCAAGTATTTCCTGCACAATAATAGTTCCCTCCTGCCAAGAATATAAGATGAAACCCTTATTGCACATGCAAGCTTGTTAACACTGTATCCACATACCCTGGCATGCATCATACTCTTAGTACTGAATGGAGTATTCTCATCTCATTGGTTGGCTTTAAACATGTAAAAAAAAAGGTAAATACTGTAAATATTACTAAATACATTGCTGTTCTGATGTTGCTTTCTTTCACAGCTAGACATGCTTTCCTTGGTTACCACCTCTTTCTGCTCTCACTGCTCCAGCAACCTTGGTTGTGATGGTGACATCATTTCCTGCTGTGTCTTATCTGCAGCACAGGAGCTTGTTTACTAACAAACCTTTCAGAGCCTTCTGCCAAGCTGTTTATACCCCATCCATCATCAATGTCCCTGTAACAGGCTCAGCTAGGAATAGCAGAGCTAAAATGCCAGTCACTGCTGTAGAACCACCCACAGCCTGAACAGGAATTTCGGGCGACATGTATGAATCCCGACGGGTCGGGGCGCACCCTTCCGCTAGTTTTCTGGCGGAATCTGCGCCTGATTTATGTCGGGGCCGGGGCGCGCTCATACATACAATGTAAAGTCCGCCTCGCCTGTGTTTTAGTCGCAGTGCGGGTCCGAGGCGCCTAGGATTCGCCGCCAGAGGTAGTGCACTCATACATGCGGGGAAAAGTCGCCTGCGCCTCGCCAGTGTGTGTGGGGCACAGTACGGGGACATGGGCGCAGTGCGGGACTTAAGCGCCGTGCGGGACTGCGCCGAAAATCTGTTCCGATGCGAGACAGGCTGGAAAACAGCGAGAAATCATTCCACATGTCGGTGCGGAGTATGAATCAAAAATCGCTTTTATAAAGGCGTTCAACATTCTCAGGAAAAGAGCTGAAACCTAAAAAAATAAAAAATACATAAAACAAAATCACTTTCCAATATCCTAATTCAAGAATTAGGATATTGGAAATTGCCGGGAATACAGTAATTCAACATCAGAAAGCTATTCTGATTGGTCGGCATAAACCGGCCAATCAGAATAGGAGCGACAGTAAAACCTTTAAAAACCTATGGGGAAGTTTAGACAATCAGAATCCATCGGCAGATAGTTCAAAATACAGTAAAAATGCTGAAAAGTGCTGATTGGTTAACCTACCGGGGACTTGGCTAGCTCAGCCAATCGGAATAGGAGCGACAGAAACCCATTCTAGCCTATGGAGAATTATTGCCCAAATCAGAATAGGACGACAAAGACCCATTCTAGTCTATGGAGAATTTTAGACCAATCAGAATCCACGGCGGGATAATTCAAAATACAGTAAAAAGACAGAAAAGAGTGATTGGCTGGCTAGCGGGTGCTTGGCTATCCCAGCCAATCGGGCGCGAGTACTTCTCCCATTATAGTCTATGGAGAGATGGGCGCACTGAAATCTGGCGCTCAGCGCCGTGCGGCATGAAGTATTAATCGAAAAATCATTTTATTAAGTGTCAAACATTATCAGATAAAGAGCAAAACCCCTTCTTTACAAATAAAGAGTTAAAAACCCGAACAACGCGTTTGTCGCCGGGAGCCCGGCGCTACATGGGGAAATTCCCAATAGAGAAATTTTTGCCGGAAATACAGTAATTCAAATTTTTAGTTTCTCTTTGTCGGCATGAACCAGAATCAGAATAGGGCGACAATTTTTTAAACCTATGAAGAGTATAACCAATAAATGGGGCAAAAAGTCCCATTTACCCTAGGGAGAAGTTTGGCCCAATCAAAATCAAAGGGGGCAGTTAAAAATACAGTAAAAAGACAAAAAAGGCTGATTGGCTGACTAGCGGGGGCTTGGTTATCCCCCCAATAGAGGGGCGAGCTACTTTCTCATAGAGTTCTAGGGAAAAGAAATTCTGAGGCGCTCTGTGATTGGAAAATTTAAAAAAAAGGCCCCGTATTTGGACCAATGGGAGACGGGGCCTCCGGGGGTTTTCTAATCAATCTGAAAAAAAGTACGGGCGAAATCAAATTATAACAAAAAAGAATGGCCCGATGTTAAAAAAAGAATAAAAATGGGGTAAAAAAAAAAAAAATATTAAATCCAAAAAAAATATGTTAAAATTTCTTTATTTTTTGCCAAAAAAAAAAAAAAACCAAAAAAATAAGAAATAAACAGATTGAGGTTTTATTTTTTTTTTTTCGTTACCCCCATAAATTTTCATTCATTTTATATACACATGGACAACTTCTGTAGTGTTATAATTTGATTTCGGCCATGTACAGTTTTATTTCAGATTGCATTAGAAACCATAGGAGCGTCGCTCGCTCTCCCATTGGTCCCAAAAAACGGCGCCTTTTTTTAAATTTTGCCAATCACAGAGCGCGCTCAGAATTTCTTTTCCCCCCTAGAACGCTATGAGAAAGTAGCTCGCGCTCTGATTGGCTGGGATAACCAAGCCCCGCTAGCTCAGCCAATCAGCCCCTTTTTTTGTCTTTTACTGTATTTTGATATGTCCCGCCTTTGATTTTGTTTGGTCCAAACTTCTCCATAGGATATAATGGGACTTTGTCGCTCCTATTCTGAGTGGTTAATACTGCTTCATAGGTTTTGAATGGGACGTTGTCGTCCTATTCTGATTGGCTGGTTATGCCGACCCAAAGAAATAGCTTAAACAATTTGAATTACTGTATTTCCCGGCGAAATTTTCTTATTTCAATTCCTATGTAGCGCTGGTCTCGGCGACAAACGCGTTTTTCGGGATTTAACTGCTTTATTTGTAAGGAAGGGTTCTGCTCTTATCTGATAATGTTTGACACTTAATAAAAATAATTTTTTGATTAATACTTCATGCCGCACGGCGCTGAGCGCCGAGATTTCCCGAGGCCCATCTCTCATGACTATAATGGGAGAAGTAGCTCGCGCTCTGATTGACTGGGATAGCCAAGCACCCGCTAGCTCAGCCAATCAGCTCTTTCTGTCTTTTTTACTGTATTTTGAATTATCAGCCGTGGATTTGATTTGGTCAATCCTTCCCCATAGGTTTTAATGGTTCACTGTCGCTCTATTCTGATTGGCTGGTTTATGCCGACCAATGAGAATAGGTTTCGAATTTGAATTACTGTATTTCCCGGCAATTTCAATATCATAATTCTTGATATTGCGCCGTTCTAGAGTTTTTGGGAAAGTTTTTTTTATTTTTATTATGTTTTTTTTTACGTTCAGCTCTTTTCTGACAATGTTTTCGCCTTTATAAAAGGGGTTTTTTTTCGGAATCATACTCCTGCTGCACGGAGGGGAGCGCCCAGATTTCTGTAGCGATCTTCTATTGCTTCCTCCATGTTCGGATCCTGCTTCACTTCGCCTCGGGCCCGGGGCATTTAGACCAAAAATAAACCGGTCTGCTTGTCGGAGCTGCCCAGTGCTGCACTGCGCCTCGCTTTGCCGACTTCCATCGTACAAGCCTCGAGTTTTCGACGCGCCCACCGTCCCGCCCCGGAACGCCTACCCGCCCCACACCGCGCCCATTGCCCGCCCCTTCATGCGGGGCGCAGCTGAAAAGTGGCGAACGCTGGCCTAACACCGCAAACCCTGCGTCCGACAGCGGGATTCAGGCTGGGAGGCGCAGTATACGCCAGAAAACAGGCGAAAAGCCCGTTCATACATGTGGCCCGAAGTGTGAGCCTGAAGCTGTCGAATTGCCTACAGCCTGAACAGGAAATGGAAGCCTGAAGCTGTATATCTGCCCACAACCTGAACAGGAAGTGGGAGCCAGAAGCTGTATATCTGCCCACAGCCTGAACAGGAAGTGGGAGCCTGAAGCTGTAGAACCACCTACAGCCTGAACAGAAAGTGGGAGTCTGAAACTGGCTGTGAAGAGCAGGCTTTGTGAAACAGCATAGCGAGAACACCCCTTTAAGTGTCCTTGAATCCTTTCTGGATCTGAAGATATCTTCTCTTCGAGATTACCCTTAGAGAGGTGTTCCCACCATAGATTTTGATGTCTCCCCTGGGAGCCGCACCTATCTCAGGAACTGGCCCCTGAAAGTTTTGGCTCAGAATAGAGAGTCGGTCACACTTGTGACTCTCCATTCTTTTCTATGGAGTTCTGGGTACAGTTGATCACACAGCTTACCCTGAGTTGCTTTTTAACTGCATATACATCCTCAGAAGAGGCAAAAAAGCAGAGAAAGAGAGGCAAAATATAGAAGGCATCTACAGTCATTTACAGCAGCTGTATTGTGGGCCCCTAAAATACACTCCACCGGTGGGCCCAGAAACAGCTCAACTGGTGGGCCACTAGAATCAACTCAACCTGTGGGCTTTAGGCGCCCCAGTCCGACATTAGGCCCCATACACTGTAGGGTTAGGAGAGGTGCAGTAACATCTGTCTTCTCCAGGGCCCCATACACAGTAGGGTTAGCAGAGGTGCAGTGACATCTGTCTTCTCCAGGGCCCCATACACAGTAAGTTTAGGAGAGGTGCAGTAACATCTGTCTTCTCCAGGGCCCCATACACAGTAGGGTTAGCAGAGGTGCAGTGATATCCGTCTGCTCCAGGCCCCATACACAGTAAGTTTAGCAGAGGTGCAGTGACCATCCGTCTGCTCCGAGGCCCATACACATAGGGTTAGCAGAGGTTTCATGACATCCGCTTCTTTCCCGGGCTTTCCCTACACAGTAGGGGTTTGCAAGGTGCCCGTGACATCTGTCTGCTCCACAGCCCCATACACAGTAGGGTTAGCAGAGGGACAGTGACATCCGTCTGCACCGGGCCTTATACACAGTAGGGTAGCAGAGGTGCAGTGACATTCATCTGCTCCAGGGCCCCATCCACAGTAGGGTTAGCAGAGGTACAGAGACATCCGTCTGCTCCGGGGCCCCATACACAGTAGGGTTAGCAGAGGGGCAGTGACATCCGTCTGCTCCCGGGCCCCATACACAGTAGGGTTAGCAGAGGTGCAGTGACATCCCTCTGCTCCAGGCCCCATACATAGTAGGGGTTTGCAAGGTGCAGTGGCATCCGTCTTCTCCGGGGCTCCATACACAGTAGGGTTAGCAGAGGAGCAGTGACATCCGCCTGCTCTGAGGCTCTATACACAGTAGCGTTAGCAGAGGTGCAGTGACATCCATCTGCTCTGGGGCCCCATAAAACAGTAGGGTTTGGGGTAG
>JAODAL010085456.1:0-10582 GCA_025379985.1 Phyllomedusa bahiana
AAAACCCCACAACATGATGCTGTACCCCTGTGTTTCCAGTTGTGTGGTTTCCCCAGGCCCAAGCTTTCCTTTTTCCTCCAAAGTAACAATGGTCTTATGGCCCAAAAATTCTTTTCAAACTAGCCAGACCCAGGACATTTTCCCATAAATTTAGCCTTTGTTCCGTGCATTTGTAACCATTTTTTTGTTTTTTTGTTTTTTTTTGGAGTAATGTTTTTCCCTGGCAGACGCCTGAAAACGGTCTGGTAGTGGACCGTGGACCCCCCAAAGCGAGGGTGGAAGCCCAAAAAGGGGAGCGGAATAAAGCGGGTCCCGGTATTCAAAAAAGGCCCCCGCAAAGGGGTGGTTGCTGCGGCGGGAGTTACCAGGCCCGTTCCACTGGCGGAATTTTGTTGCGGTGGCGGCCAAGGGTACGAATTTACAGAATGGCAGACAGGCTCGTATTGGTGACAGGGGGAAGGTCGGACAGGCGGCAGAGTTTCGGGGTCATAAAGGGGGAAAGGGGGTTTGGTAAACGGTAAAAAAAACAAGACTTCTGGAACACTTTCTCGATGGGCAAGGAGCCTAAAATCCGGCAAGGCTGCCAGGAAGAGGCAGGCTTAAATAGGGGCAATTACCGGTGCACTGGCCCTTTAAATCTAACATTGCCGGCGCGTGCGCGCCCTAGGGAGCGCACCGCGCGCGCCGAGGGACAGAGACGGCGGGACGGGGAGCGTGGCCGGGTAAGTGGAAAACCCATTTTGGGCAGGGGGGTGAGCGGACCCCGGACCCGACGTGCGGAACGGGGCACCGCTCGGCATCTGTGACAGTACCTCCCCTTTTGCCCCCCCTCTTTTTAGAGTGAAGGAATTTCTGGATAACGCTTCGGTCCAGGACATTCTCCTCTGGCTCCCAAGCCCTCCTTCGGGCCAAACCCCTTCAGCCACGAAAGTACGTTTCCCTTGTCCTTCTGATACCTAGGTTCTTTTGGCCCACAAAGGGTTTTGAGCATCCGCCACAGACGAAGGGGGAGTTTTCCAAGAAATGATTCAGGCCCAGTGCTTTTAGTGGACATGAAAGGATTTGGGGTATTTGCATGGTAGGTGGGAGCCAGAGTTTGTAGGACACCGGGTTAATGCGCTAAGGGGACCTAAAAAAGGCCCAGGAAGCGGGGTCCCATTTTGTGGTAGGAATCTTGGGCGGACATTTTTTGGCCGACACCCACACCTTGTCCCCCGGGGAGAAAAAGGAGGGGACTTCTTTTTTTATCAGCTTGGGGCCTTCGGCGCCCCGGAAGCATGGGGGCAGAATTTTGGGGGGTCAGGGACCAGATGGCCCTTCTTGTCCGGGGCCCGGGCATTTTGCCGCCGGGCCCCCGGATGGAGATGCCAGAGGGAGGGGTTTGGGCGGGGATGCAAAACCGAAATACAAATGAAAAAGGGGGAGAAGAAACCTGTGGATTTCCGGTCGGGGGGAAATTTTTAAAAGAAAATTTCCCGCCCACGGCGCAATTTGGGACCAGTAAATTTTGTTTTTGCGAAACAAAGTGGCTTGGGTTTTAAACCCCCCAAAAACCCGGGTTTAAAACCCCCCTCCCCCGGCCATTCGTCTGAGGATTTTTAAGCAGAAAAATAAAACCCCCGAGCTTAAACCTGGATTTGGGGGACACGGGCCCGCCAAAATTGGAAAAAAAAAAAAACGGACCCCCCGATCCGGGGACTTTTTTGCTGAGGGAGTCCGTGCGGGGACAAAAAAAACCATTGAAGAAAAAATAGCTCAGCCGGGGAAGAGGGGCGGACGGCAGGCCGGGGCAAAAGGGAAAAAAATGCGCCATTTTGGGAAAAACCGATATGTGATCACCCGGGACAAGGGGTTTTTTGCCAGCCGAAGGAGGGAGATCCGGTTACAAAGTCCATACTATGGGGGACCATGGTTGATGGGAATGGGTAGAGGAGTAGTAGGTTTTTCCCCGGCTTGTAAACCGGGTGTCTTTTTGGGGGGAGCACAGGAGGTCCCAAAAACTAAAACCAAAGTCCTTGCACTTTAAATGAATTTTCCCCACCAATAAAAACCGGGATATCAGGAGGAATGTTTTTGGGCGCCTGGTGGCCCGGGCCCCCCTAAAAAAGCAAGGTCCCTATTTAAAAGATATGTTTTCCCGGAGGGGGGGTTTTCCCTGGGGGAATTTTCCCGGGAGGTCAACGGGGAGCGGGCCGAGATAAAAAATTTCGGGGGGAAAATTATGGGGCCGGGAGTATTTTCCTCCCCCAACCATGTTGGGGGCACGGGGAGAGAGCGTGGGCCCTTAAACGTTTTTTTCCCCCCGGGGGCCCGGAAATTTTTGGGGGGGGAAAAATCGAAATTGGGGAGAAAAAAAAAGCGACCCCCCCTAGCCTGGTGGGGGAAAAACTCGTGAGCCGTCGGGAGATACTGGGGTTTTTGTGTTTCCGAATAGATTTTAAAATGGGATGGCGAGCCCCCTCCAGCAGATAACGCCATCCCCCCCAAGGGCCCGTTTGAGGGCTAGCAGCCCCCCGGGTCGTAAATTCGTGAAATTTCCCTTTTTCTCCCGGGCAAAAGAACGTCTTGGAAAAGGCCCCCATTTGTTTTTTTTCCCCTTTGGGCCCTTTTTTTTTTTTGCGTGAGGACTTGCCCCCCCCCGGACCCCCACAGATCAGGCATCAACTTCCAACGTAAAAGGGTTTCCCCGGGGCCCGGCCGTGATAGAATTGCGCAGTGGAAAAGGGGCAGACTTGAGTTTTTGAGAATGCCTCCTGGGTTTTCCGGAGGGGCCCCCTACAGGGTTACGTTTTTCTTGAAAAGCCCCTATAGGAGCTACCAACGTTGAAAAGTGGGGAAAATAAATTTGGGCCCGATGGGTATTTTAAAACCCCCCGGGGGAAACGCTTTTGGTTTGCGGGCCCGAGGGGCGGGGCCCACTGCAACAGGGCCCCGACATTTTTGGGGCAGGATCCTTTCCGAAAGGGCCTGGGTCAGAATGATGTACCCCAAAAAAACGGAAGGCGGGTTTGATTGAAGACCCCATTTTCCCCCAAAGTTTGGCTTATAGGTGGTTATCTCAAAGGCGCCTAAAACCCCAAACGGAATGGCTGCGGGGGTTTCGGGTCAGGAGGAGAAAAAAAATCCCAAATATCGACCCGGTGCCAAATCCAAGTGTAGGGGTGATTTCGAAGAGTCATTCACGAGCCCCTTGAAGACGGCGGGCCCGCTTTGCAAAAATTCCAAAATGGCATACCAGGTACTAAAAGTCCCGGGTTTCCCGGGGTTTGGGAAGGCCGTTTCCTTTTCATCGCCCTTGGGGGATTGGTTTCAAATTGTGGGCCCCTCTAAAATTTCCAGCTTGGAAAAGATCCTTGCGCCCCGCAGATGGTAAAATAGCTCCGGATAAAACCGGCAGAGGGTACCGGGGTTTTTTCACCGTGTTTTTGTTCAGCCCCGGGTTTGGGTCGTTGCAGGGCCAAAAGGGAAAACCGCCCCTTCTTTTTTTCGAAAAGAATCCCGCCCCCCCGCCCGGGGGGAAGTGGGGTTTCATATAAAAACCCCCTCTAGAGATTCTCCTGGATGTACTCCGACATGGCTTGTGTTTCAGGAACGGATAAGGGGGAGACCCCTGCCCCCAGGGGGATGGGACCAGGCCGTAAGTTCCCAAACGGGCAGTCGTATGGACGATGTTTGGGGGAAGACCCCCTCCGGGTTGTTTTTTCAGAGAAAACACAAAAGAGCGTACTCCCGGGTATTCAGGCGGTAGACCCCGGCAGGGCTCATGAAGGGTTTGAGCCGGGAGAGGAAAAACACCAGGGGGAGGCGCCACCAAACAAAAGCCCCGACCGGGTGGGGGCCCCAAACGAGTTTTTTCTTCTCCAGACGTCCATCCAGCGTAGGGGAGTGGAGCCCAGCCAGGAAAGCCCGAGGAGGACCGCCCACGAGGAGCGAGGGGCCCCAAAACGTAAAGGAGATATTTTCCTTTTGTAGAGCCCCTAAGTTTTGGGGGGACAGTGGCCCCCCTTTGTTTTTTAAAGTTGGATGGTGTCGTAAGCACTCCCTGCGACTGAAGAGACCAAACCCCCAAACGGTTTCTCCAGGCGGACCAACCCGGGAAACGATATTTTCCCCACCAGGGGACTGATGGATAAAGTTTCCCCGCTAGCCCGAATCCAGAAACGCCGGGGGTTGGGAAAGAGATTACAGCTTTGTCACGACCTTTTCCCCTGGCAACAACAGGGGTGGGGGAGGGGTTTTTCCCTTTGGAATCCTCTCCCACAAACCTAGGTTGGGGGTTTCCCGCAAGTTGGGGGGCGCTTGGGACAAACCCCCCTCCCGGGAAAGCTCTGGGGGGCACAAATAAAAGGCACAAGTTCCTTTTGGGCCCACGCTGGGCCCCTCTCTTTTTTTTTGGAAAGGGAAGCCCCCAACGGGTCTGCATGGGGTCTCAGGAGGTTTTTGGCGATTGTGGGGACAGGAAAGGGCCCCTGGAAAAGCCGGTGCCAGGGGTGGGAATGGCGAAAAGGGGGGGGCTAACTGTTTTCTCTTTCCGAATTCCTTTTTCCCGTTCGGTGAAGCGCAATCAAAAGCGGGTGGCCAAAAGGGTCAGGTCACAAAAGGGGAAAAAGGGATGTCTCTCCAGCTAAAAACATTTTTGACTCGGGTTGAAGCCCTTTTTTTAAAAGGGGGGCGCACAGAGCCGCCCCCGTTCCAAAGAAAGTTCTGAGGCAAAAGGGGTGGGGAATTGCACCGTGTAGTTTCCCCACGGACAAATCCCCCCCCGGCCCTAGGTTTAGGGGGCTGTCTCGGCGGGGGAAAGTACGAGCTGGTTCCTCAAAACACTTGGAACTTTCCTGAGGAAAAAACTGTAGGTTTCCCCCGTCACCCGGATTGTTCTTTGGGCCCACAAGGTTTTAAACCCATGCCAGGGCCTTCCCGGGGAGCAGGCTGACCCCCAAAGCCACTTTGCCGTTCGGACAGGGAAATGGTCGGCCATCGCTCCACGGCATAGAAATTGGGTGGGTTAACCCCCTGCCCGAGTTTCGGATCTCTGTCGAAAAATTGGACGGGGAGCGTTTTCCCAAGCTTGGGGGCCCCCCCACCAGAGGAAAATGTGAAAGGGAGGGGCAAACCCCCGGGGGAAAAGGGGAAAAAGGGGGCTGCTGCTTTGGGGTGGTTTACGAAATTGTGCAAAAATGGTGGAAAAGTGGTTCAGGTTTGGGTGGGCCCCCTTGACCTATTGCGTAACTGGCGGGCAACAACGGGCGTTAGATCCGCCATTTTTGGGTAATGGCACCCCTTTGGGGGTCCATTTTCCCGGGTCTTACTGTTAAAAGGTCTGGTTGTGGAACCCCTGGGGCCCTGCAAGCGATGGTGGAAGGGGCCCCACCACGAGCGGAAACCAAAACAAAGGCCCCCGGGATTCACCAAGCCCCCGCAAAGGAAGATGGACTTGCTGCGGGGGGAATCTACCCGGCGCTTCCCCAAGCGGAATTCTTTTTGCCGGGGGGGCCAAGGGTAGGCGGGTACAGAACGACAGACGGGCTGTTTCGGGGACGGCGGAAAGGGCTGGGCAGGCCCGGGAGGGGATTCGTGGTCAGTAAACGTAGGCAAACGGGTTCGGTACACGGTAGACAAAATAAGACTTCTGGAACGCTTTCTCGATAGGCAAGGAGCACTAAAGATCCGGCAAGGCTGCCAGGAAGAGGCAGGCTTAAATAGGGGCAGTGCCCAGCAATAGCCAATTACCGGTGCACTGGCCCTTTAAATCTAACACTGCCGGCGCTCGCGCCGAGGGACAGAGACGGATGGGACAGGAGCGTGGCTGGATAAGTGGATACCAGCACGGGCAGGGGGGTGAGCGGACCCCGGACCCGTCGTGTGGGACGGGGCGCCGCGCGGTGTCGGGGCACGGATGCGCCTGCGACCCGGGACGAGGTTCGCAGGGGCATCCGTGACAGCGCCCTTTCAGCCCAAGTTGATACAGTACTCGTTTCACTGTGGATAATGACACAAACTTACCAGCTTCCTCCAGCATCTTCACAAGTTCTTTTGCTTTTGTTCTTGCGTTGATATGCACATGTCCGACCAAAGCATGTTCATCTCTGAGAGTGGTGAGTGGTATGATGGCTCGATATTCCCATCTTGTTTGTACTTGTGTATAATTGTTTGTACAGATGAATGAGGCACCTTCAGGTATCTGGAAATTACAATCAAGGATGAACTAGACTTGTGCAAGTCCACAATTCTCTCCCTGATATCTTGGCTGATTTCTTTAGACTTTCCCGTGTTGATACACACAGAAGCTGTTTCTGGTGTGAATTAAAATACATCCACAGGGGTGTCTCTAATAAACTCATATGTTGCCAATAAACCTATCAGGAGATTCAAAAGACCTGACATCATCATATGGGTGGTGCCAAATTGTTTAACCCCTTAACGACCTTAGACGTATGCATACGTCCAGGTCGTTTGGGGGTTCACGCACCTGGACTTATGCATACCTCTTGAGGATCGCGCGAACTGAGGATCGCTCTGTATATTACAGCTGACATCCTGCAGCGTCGGCCCCGACCCGCGGTCACTCGGGGAGGTGGGGGGGGGGGGGGAAGTTAACCCTTAATTATCGCGACCATCGTTTCGTAATAACTAAGGTAGACTCAGGAGGAGATCGCTCCTCCTGCGTCTCTGTCGGCGACAGCAGTGCACGATCGTGCGGCTGCTGTGTGCTGACAGACAGCACGGAAGGCATAGAATGCCTTCCGGGTTGTCTGTGATGTCACGAAGCCCGGCCGTGCCCTGTGGGTATGGCCCGGCATCGTGACTGACAGTTGTCATAGGAACCAGTCATAGCAACAAGCTATGTACTGATTCCTATTGAATGAGGGATCTGAAGATCTCTCATTCAAATCCCCCATGGGGAAAAGTAAAAAAAAAATGTGAAAAAGTAAAAAAAGTGAAAAACATGTAAAACACAAACACGAAAAATAAAATAAAAATACGTACACCGCCCTTTTCCCCTTCACAAAAGCCAACTGCGTTTTCCCCCCCCCCCCCATTTTCATTGCCCAATGCTAAAAAAAAAACTATGGAACACCTGTGCATCCAAAATGCACAGTACACCCCTAGATGAGATCCCTGAGGGGTGTTGAATCCAAAATGCTGCCACTTCTGGAAGGTTTCACCTGTTCTGCTACTTTGGGGGCTTTGCAAATGTGACATGGCCCCACCAAAATCTGCATTCCAAAAGCCAAATAGCGCTCCCTCCCTTGTATGCCCTGCCATGCGCCCAAACAGCAGTTTACACCCGCATGTAGGGGATTGCCGAACTTGGAAGAACGTGCGTAACAAAATTGTGGGGTTCTTTTTTCCAGGATTCCATGTAAATATAAAACATTTTAAGCTAAAATTGCAGATTATTGGAAAAAAAAATGTTTTTTAATTTTCACAGCCTAATGCTAAAAAAAAAAATGTTTGAATCACCTGTGGGGTCTATATACTCACTGCACTCCTGGATATATTTCTTAAGCAGTATAGTTTCCAATATGGGGTCTTTTTAGGGGTGTTTATTAAGTTTTAGCACCTTAGGGTGTCCTCAAACCTGAAATGGCACCTAAATAAAATCGTATTGAAAATGAGACCCCAGAGTCCAGTAGTGCTCCTCCTGTTCTGCGCTTATGGTTGAGCCAAATAATGCAATAGGGCCACAGTGGGATATCTCTAAAAATGGCAGACCTGGGGGAATTGATATTATGTTGCATTTGCCTAGTCACATTTACCGTATTCCAGTGAATAATGAATAAATATTGAAAATCTGCAAAAATAGTGAAATTTGGAAATTTCACCTCCACTTTGCTTTAATTTCTGTGAAATACCTAAAGGGTTATCAAACTTCATAAACACTGTTGTAAATACTTTAAGGGGTCTAGTTTCTTAGATGGAGTCATTTATAGGGGTATCTAACATACAGGCTCCTCAAAGCCACGTCAGAATTGGACTGGTCCCTAAAAAATCGATATTGCAAATTTTCTTGAATTTGTGAAAAATTACTACTAAATTTCTAAGCCCCTAATGTTGTAAAAAAAAAAAAAAACATTAAAAATTGATGCTAACCAATAGTAGACATAGGGTAGATACTAGTTATAAACTATTTTGTGGTGAATAATTATCTGTCTTGCACACAGAAATTTTGGAACTTTCAAAATGACAAATTTTTCAACATTTCTATGAAATTTTGATATTTTTCACAAACAAGCAAGGATTGTATGGATCAAAATTTCTTACTAACTTAAAGCACAATGTGTCACGAGAAAACAATCTCAGAATCACATGGATAGGTAAAAGTGTCAAAAAGTTATTCTCACATAAAGTGCCACATGCAGATTTAAAAAAATCGGCTGTGGGGAAGGGTAAAAAACAGGTGGGCCCTTAAAGGGTTGCTCATTAAGCTTTCAGCTGCCCTTCCCTGTAATTGAATGAGGGGGTCTTTTTGGGTCTGTCTGTTCTGCCCCTTCCCCCCCCTCCCATCAGCACAAGGCAGCACTTAACTTCTATACAGGGGAGGGGGGGGGGGTTTGCTCTCAATTCCCCCGTGGGGGCCCCCCCAGGTTGTTGAGGAGGGGGCTGATCTATAGTGTAAGGGTGTGCAATAACAAAAGGATGCAAGTTTTCCTATCCCCCTGCTTGCTTACAAGTCCCCACTCCCCACCCAAAACAAGGGCGTGTTACTAACTCAGGATGTGTCCCTAAAAAGGAAAATAAGTATTACATCCGATCTGTATAGTATTATAAGTCACATTTCCAAAGAATATCATGATTATAGTAACAGACAGGGTCATGGGTCACATCTATTTGTAGAGAGCAGGGGAAGCGGGACACAGGGGGTTAATCCGGACAAGAGCCGACCCTCCTCCCCCTCCAGAAGCATCTGTGGGGAGGGGCTCTCTCCCCCCCCCTGTCTTAAAAAGGTGATGGTCATTCAGACTCAGCCATAAGATAAGGATAAAAACGGTGGCTGTATAGAATTTGAGAAGCGATGTTGTATACAAAAGGGCTCTCAAAATCAGTAGGACATTTGTAATAAAACATATATTGAAAAGCTGCTTGTTTTTAAAAGATTTTTAAATTAAACCCATCATTGTAGCGAGAAAACCCCCTTTGGGGGTTAAAGGCGGTAACCCTAGTGTATGAAATTTTTTTTGCTTTGCAGAAAGTAAAGAAATGGTTAACTTTTTTTTTTTATTCCTTTATTCTTTTTTTGGGCAAATTTTAAAAATTTTGGTTTAATTGACCTAAAAGGGGAAGGTTTATTCTGTTTTCATGTCAGAGATAGAAAACCCCAATGGGGGTTTTTTATATGTATGGAAACTTCTGGGTTTTATCTGTATGTAACTATGTAAATCCCCTAAAAAAGACAAAAAAACAACAAGAAAAAATAAAAAAAACTTCCAAACTCCCCCACTTAATTTTTGAATTTACTATAAAATTACTTTTCTCCTTTTTCTGCGTAGATCCGCAAGAGAAACCCTGGTTGCATTTTAAAAAACTCCCGCCCCCCCTCCATTTCTGCTGCCTTCATTTTCTCACTTTTGGTCCTGCCTTATCTGGACAAATCTCTTCACCCCAAAAGGGGCCCCTCTGGGGTTCCTTCATTCCTACTCAACTTCCTCAATAATCGAGGAACATACTTTAGTGTCCCTGACAGAGTGGCCCATGGTGGAATAGGGAGAAGACAGCCAGGGTGCATTATCACGTACAGATCAGATGCTCCTACGCTAAGTGACTACCACAGCTGCTGCAAAAAGACTTCAATGCCCTTCATCTTTCATGCTGTCCCTCCGCCTTATTTACCCTTTTCAAATTTTTATAAGATTTGCTAAAAAGGGCGACGTTGCAAGGATTGTCTGTAATCTCCCTGGTCATGTTATCTATTTTACAGACCGCCAGAAACATCGGAGTAATCAGTTTCATTACAAGAACTTATGATCGGGTTTTAGGAAAAGGAAAAAATAACCATATTCCCAAAACCAAGTGTTCTACATCAAGAACCACAAGGAACCCAAAGGGTCAAAAAAAACCAAAAAAGGTTCCTAATCCTCCCGGGGAGAACAAATTTTACATTTTTTCTTTTACAGTGCAAAAAAGACCTGTGAAAAAACACATTTTTAATTTCTGTGAATTGAGGGTTACTTACACTATTGATGTCCCAAGGGGGAAAAGGAGCATCAAGTAAAGTTAAACTGTTAGGATAATACAAAATCGTTTCAATGAAAGACTTGATAGTGTTGAGCGATTTTTTATCGACAAAGTTGAAAAGGCACAGTTTTTATGGTGAAGATTTTTTGATCATCGATAAATTTTTTGGTTAAAATCTGTGCATCTTATTAAGATTGCCCTTTTTCGGCGTTCCTGTAATTTTTGGGGCCACAAATCAGATTTGAAAGGAGGGTGAATGTGTGTGGACGCATGACTGGATGTGTATGGTTGCGATTGGTGGAAAAAACACATGACCTTGTTTTACTAGAACAGATTTCCTGTCCCGCCTCGTGTCCCTCCGTCTCAAGCAGAAAAGGGGGCGCTTGTTGTGTCAAAAAAAGCTACG
>JAODAL010085457.1:0-10582 GCA_025379985.1 Phyllomedusa bahiana
AGTAAACCCTTGAAACCCAAACACATCTATACATTAGGCAGAATTGATTCTGTCCCCACAAAATATAGTAGTAGGAAAAAAGTGATTCTTTTCCCCACTTTCTATGTATTGTAGGTGGAAGTGATTCTGTACCCACACATCTATAGTAGTAGGTGGAAGTGATTCTGTACCCACACATCTATAGCAGTAGGTGGAAGTGATTCTGTACCCACACATCTATAGCAGTAGGGGGGAAGTATTCGGTCCCCACACTTTCTATAGTAGTAGGGGGGAAGTGTTTTCTGTCCCCCAAAACAGTCCTTTTTAATTTCCCTTAAATTCATTTTTTCTAAAAAAAAAATGCCCATTTTGATATAGGACACCTTGCTTTTTGCTTGCCGGGAAAAAAATTTTCCCAAAAGAATCCCTTTAAAAAGGCTACAGCCCCTGCAAATTTTTGTCAGATAAAATTCAGTTTCTTCCTAAAAAGGGATTGCAATCCCCAAATTTTGGTATTTTTAAATCTTCTTTTAATTTTCTTTAATGGAAAAACAAAAAAAGAATTGTCATAAACCAAATTGGATATATTTTCCACCCCAAACAAAAAAAGGGGGGGTGGACAAAAGTATTGGCACGGGTTTGAAAAATCATTGATGCTTCTCTAAATTTGTGAAATTAAACACCTGTAAATTTCCCTTGCGACCAAAACAGGTTTTGGCAATAACAAACCCCACTTGAGCCATTTTTGACAGGGGAAAAATTTTGACTTCCCCTCTTGTCCTTTTGTCAGTTTTCACAGCCCCTGTTTCCTCCCTACTTTTCCCCTTCCCTATTTCTCTGTTTTAACCCGCAAACCCGGGGCTTCCGCTCGGCTGATATATCGGGACTCCCTTCCTAAATTTAAAATTCCGAACCTCCCTTTCCCCCTACAAGATTTCACACGTGCGGAAACCAAATTTTTTGGAAAAATTTTCAAACGCCGGGGGGGAACAGGCACATTCCCCAACCCTCACAGTTTTAAGGGGCCCGAAATTTTAAAACTTCTCGGTTGGGCCCCCACCAAAGATCCCAAACTGCTATCACACACATCTTTTCACTCCCTGCATTTTGGGCCTCACAGGCACTTATCTGTTTATAGATGTACAGTCGGGGTTGGAAAGGTTCATCCATTTTTCATGAAAAACCCCCCCTATTTATGAAAAAAAGGCCGGACCATTGTAAACTTTTTCACTTCTTACCGTATGTTTTTACCCCAAACACCCTAATAAGGGTTGTAAGCTCTCACAGCTGGGGCCCCCCCACCTTTTGTCTCCCTTTTTAAGTAATTTTAATGGGGTTTTAAAGACCTTTTATGGTTTTCACCCCTTTAATTTGTAAAATGTTTCGGAATTTTGTTGGCGCTATAGAAATTAAAAAATTATTATTTTTATTATTATTAATTTTTAATTTTGTGTAAACCCCATTTTAGCAAAGGAGGGGAAAAAAAAGAAAAACCAAAAGAAAATGCCCTTGGACCCGAGAATCCCAAAATTTTGAGGAAAAAATTACAAATCTAAAGGAAAAAGTCCAACCCCCAAAGACCCGGAATGTTCCCGTGTCCCACCCAAGCGCAGGGGTTCCAAAAAAAAATTTTTAAAACCCATGGCCTGGGCAAACCCCCCCTAATGTGGGGGCAGAAAAGAAAAATTTTACAAGATTTCAACGCAAGATTTTTGCGGGGTGGTGGATAAAAAACCCCCGACTAAATTTCCCAAAAGTTCAAGCTGCCCTGCACCCGGGTACAACAGTGTCAACCCGTACTTTTGTTTCGGGTCTGAAAGAAAAGGGACTGTAAGGGGGGGATACCCAGGAAGACCCCACTTTTTTCCCCAGATATAAAAAAGCCGGCTGGAGTTTGCCAAAACTTACCTGAGAAAGCTTTGAAAACGTTTTGGAAGAAAGTTCTCTGGTCAGATGAGACAAAAGTAGAAGCTTTTTGGGAAAAGGCATCAACATAGAGTTTACAGGGAAAAAAAAAGAGGCATTCAAAGAAAAGAACACAGTCCCTACAGTCAAACATGGCGGAGGTTCCCTGATGTTTTGGGGTTGCTTTGCTGCCTCTGGCACTGTACTGCTTGACCATGTGCATGACATTATGAAGTCTGAAGACTACCATCAAATTTTGCAGCATAATGTAAGGCCCAGTGTGAGAAAGCTGGGTCTCCCTCAGAGGTCATGGGTCTTCCAGCAGGACAATGACCCAAAACACACCATTGGGGCACATGATGCGATTTTTACCCGCCGTGTGATGCATAATGCTACACATAAGAAATATCACCAATCTTTGTCTTTTTACATGCGTATTCAGCGTGGGAACCATGTCGGAAGCTAAATCACAGAGTAACCCTATTGAATGAAGCTACACAGGAAAAATATGCCATTCAAATCTATTCTAAAATATAAGTGAATAAAGACAATGGATTTTTGACTGAGGCGGAGTGTTGCTCAGTTTCTGTGGCTCGGTTTCCACCACATAGCCATGGACAGATTTATATACACTGGAAGTAATTATGGAAAATTCCTACTGAATGACAGCAAGCAAAGATCCCAAAAATGTATTGGAAAATACTATATAGTAACTTTTTATCATGCAAAAATGTTTATGGGCTGAAATGGTAATACCCCATTAAAGATGTAAAGTGTTCTGTCCATTATTACTGTTAATAAAATTAAAAGAACATCTCCACAGAAAGATGGAAAAACAAGGCGGAAAAGAGGAAAATTATTACTGTTAATCAGTCGTTTCATCATATACAAAACCATGTACAATTATTTTGTGGCTTTAATTGCTACAATAACCTCTCAGAAGTCAGTTAGACTCAATCTGAGGAATATGGTGGTAAAATGAAAACATTCTTCTAAGGGAGAGTGTCTGAAAAACCTTTACAATTTGAGATTAAGCATTTCAGAAGCAATGTATCACAAAAGTCAGTTTAAGGCATCACTGTAAATGGTTCTTGATCTATTAAAGGTGGTGTAAAACACAGGGAGTCACTCTGTTGCACTCACCATAGTAAAATTCCATCCCTTAGTGAAGTGAAGAGACTGTCATTATTAGGGTTCATGGGCAGAAGATGCTTGACGTGTGGGTCATCTTTTAAAGCTTTATTTATCCAGTTAGCGAAAGCCACTTTCTCTTCATCTGAAAGAAGCAGGTGTACAGTTATCCACTGGGAGAACAGTGACAATAAGTGTACTACAGTGTACTACAATAAGCCGTCCTCACATGAGCATGACAAAGTATCATTTTCAAGTGCACTCAATGGGTAGCGGCTTCTTTGTTCTACTCTTACCTGAATAGGAATGTTGTGTCCCTTGGCTGGAAATAGCAGAGGTCCCTCCTATTGCCGTTATACCCAGTCGTTTATTGATTGATCTTCTAAATGTTCTGCTCACATCTTTGCTTTTTAGTTCTTGGTACAACTATGGCAGAAAGAGATAATTTAAGGTATGACTATATGGTGGAGGGGAATTAATAGTGTTATGGAATAAAAAAATGTTGGACCCTAATGCATAACTATAGCATATGTTTCCTTCAGCTATCTAACTTTGATAAACTTCTGTAAATATCTAGATGACAGCAATTTTGTCTATTTCCTCTCTTTGCTAGCTAGTATATGTGGCCTATTGCAGGTCTGCTGTTGTCAAGATTATTTAGATGAGTCTTGGTTCATCTAGGGAGTTGCAGCACTCTCCTGCTACAGAAAGGAACTCTCCTTTGACTTTAATACAATACTGCCCTGCTGTTTATCCACTAAGCCAATGAGACTCGAGTGAGAAACTGAGGCTTGCAGAACAGCTTGTATCAAGCTACAACATGGACTACCTACATGTTTGTTGGAAAACAGGCAAGGGACTGTTTCACCAAAGTACATGTACGTGAAGATATGGAAAGAGGTTAATCATGCCCAACCATTGTACATAAATATAAAGAAGCTTTTCTTCACCTTCCAGCAAATTCAGTTTACATTGTGTAAGCCATTTAGGTAATGAGATAAAGCAACAGAGTGGCTTGTTAATGCCCCTGTGGAGCCTCTGTAATATTTCTTCAGAAGTATTTCTTATGTATTTCTGTTTAGTCGCAACAGTTCCATCTAGTGGTTGTTTGTGTTTATTACTAGCTTACATACACTCTCTAGTATGACCCATTAAAGGGGTTTTCTCGCTACTAATATCTCAAATGATGGGGACAGTAAAAATAAGCACTTTTGCTTTACCTAAATCACTTAATATAGTAGATATGAGCTAAACTGTGCATCTATAGCTATTTCTGCAGCAGCTGGACGGGACACGCCCCCTTTCCTGTGATTGACTGACTGATATGTCAGCCTGTTGGGACACGCCCCTAGATGGGAAACACCCCCTGTGTTGTGATTGACTGTCTGCACTCTGTGCTTACTCCTCTCTTGCTGTTTAAAACAAAAGGGAAACGAGCTGTCTGAGATGGCTACTGGCTCTACACTCATCTCCCAGCTCTAAGGTAAATGATCTAGGCAATTACTGACTATCTAACTAATAGATTCACTCACCCCTCATATAGCACAGTCTTATACCCTGTGCTCCCCCCATATAACACAGCCTTATACAGTCTGCTGTACCCCCTGCCTGAGACCAGAGGAGGGAGAGGGGGAGAGGGCAGTGTGCATTCCTCACATGTGTTTCATCAGTTCAGGCTGTGTGTATAACTGATTATAGCAATGCAGGGGCTCTGGTTACAAGGAGCTTGTGCAGCCTGGGAGGCAGCTGAGAGCTCTGCAGACAAGAGAAGCAGAACAGGAGGGATGCAGAGCTGACAACCTCTCCCTTCCTCTGCCAACACAGAATGATGATGTCCCAACTCTTCAGTGAGTGAAGACACGCCTCCAGAGAGGAGAGACATGCCTGCTGAGAGGAGAGACTCGCCCCTGGATTTGAAGTTGAAACAGACAGAGATAGCTCAAGTCTACAAAAGCTTCTAATGATAAAACCCCTTTAAGGCTACCATAACCATATCACCTGACACTGCTGACATCATAGTCTTCTTCATCAGCAGCCATTTTCTCTAAGACACATGTAGATAGAAGCATGTAGAACCATTCTCTCACATTCAAGCCAACAGTAACATCACTGGTATGTTAAAATAACTATGTAGGGCTGCAGATTATACACTAATGCATATTATTGTGTTCTATGTCCATAGCTGTTGTTATTAGAGTTTATAGTTAGACCCATGTTACTGCAGGCAGGGCAGCACCTTCCACGTGTATATGTGTGCACACTCCTCATCTTTGTAGTGTATTGTATTTCATGAACATTTTGAGTTTGCGTGCTGCTATACCATAGTAAGAGTATGTCTTTCCATCTCTCTAGTTTTACACTATCCCTTGTAATAAAGTTGAAATACAGACATCGCTCCTTGTCAATGACTTGCTGGGGAAAGAGTTTAGCTGCCTGTCACCTTATGCTCCACACAAATAAGGAGGAAAAGCCCCCAATGGTATTTAACACCCAGAGTACATGCCCATCAGTCCCCTAGTTATCCCAGTGACCAATACTCTTTAATGTTGTGAGTATATAGTAACAAATTTATTAGGTGCCCTCCACATCTTGTTTTCAATTCTGTTGAATGCTTTGGAGTACCATGAAAAACAGTACCCTGCAGAGGAGTGTTTCCTGGTGTTACCAGCGGGTGTCAGCTGTAATTATCAGCCGGCACCTATCTCATATTTAGCGGAATTAGTGAGTAATCCCGCTACATAGAAAATTAATGGTACTAAGACATGAATTTACGTCATGTATCATTAAGGAGTTAAAAGGATATTCTAACCATGCTGTTTCCCAGAGTCAGGGGCAGCTTCAGACTCACACTGCTTGATCAGGCTGTGGGTGGGTCTATAGCAGTGATTAGCATATCAACTCTCTTATTTCTAGCTGAGTCTGTTACAGTGAGATGACTGCAGGAGATTTAAACTGTAGGAAACAAAGCTACAGAGCTCACAGGAGTGAAAACAATTGCTTATCAATGGTAAACAATTCAGTAATCTAAACTTTCTAGAGATAAAGACACTACTCTTTCCCACCATGGTGACATTATTTCCTGTTCTCTGTCTAATCAGGAAGAAAGAGCATCATGATAACCTAGAGAATCTTTTGTGCATGCAGAGCAGATGAAATCTCTTTTATGCCCAGACCAGGGAAATATAAAATGTATTTAGTAAAAGTCTTTACTCCTAGAGGGCGCAATTGACATTACACCCTTCTACATTGTATAAACAAAGCAGAAGGGTGTTTAAAGATAGCGGTTTTATCACTTCCTGACTGTGGCAGAAACTGACAAAATGGGAGACATGGCAGCAATTGAAGCCTTTACAAGACTTTACAAAGAAAAAAGATGAAACACGGCCATACTCACAGCGCAAAGGCTGGGATGAGACTGAATCTAGCAGAGAGGCAACACCAGCCCCCATGCTACTTAAGAAAAATACACAGGTGCAGCTGATTGCTAAGCAGTAGCCCACACATCTTACCACTAGGGGAACAACCAGATTGCACATTAAATTGACACCTATTCACACAGCATGCAAAAAAGCCACAGTACAGTACATTGGGAGACTGCATAAGTGCAAAAATACCCATAAGACAACCACTCACACGCCTTCAATATATGAGGAAGTTGGTTGCTGGTATTCTAATTGCATACAGATAAAACGATAAACGGGTGCCAGTATTATAAAAACATGTGATACACCATACTGGCTCACAGCCTGTTACACCACTACTATTCGATTGGGCAGGTTGCCCAGCATTTTTGGGGTGTCCAACACAAAATACAGACACCCTGTGCTCACTAGTGCTGTTGAGCAAAAAAAATTCACATACTGGAAAAATATCAAATATGAGGTATTAGTTAATACAGTGGCCACTATATGCAAGCTTGCAAGCCCCGTCAAGGCTCCTCATTTCTTGCTATGCATGTTAACTGATCGGCACCCAACAATCCAGCTCTGTTTCCTGCTGTTACCAGCAGGTCTCAGCTGCATTTAGCAGCTGGAACCTGTTTCCTATGTAGCAGGATTACTGAAAATTAATGGCACTAAGACATGAATTTACGTCATGTATCGTTAAGGGGTTAAAAGGGTTTTCTCAACATGCTGTTTCACAGAGTCACAGGCAGCTTCAGACTCTGTTATTCCTAGCTGAGCTTAATCTTTTAGACTGTATTTTGGGGCATAATTGCGCTGCAATACGCCCTGAAATACGACCTTTAACTACAGTAACTATGCTACCCTGATGCATATTGAGCGCCACGTAAAAGAAGTGACATGACACTTCTTCCCGGCGTTTACGCGCCGGGGATAATAGAAGTGAATGGGGTCACCCCTTCCCCTCCCCACGCATACTTCTAAAACACCCGGCGTATTGCAGCACGTGTTGTACGTGCCACAATATGCCATGTGAACATACCCTTACAGTGAGATGACTGCAGGAGATTTACTCTTTAGGAAACAAAGCTACAGACCTCCCAGGAGTGAAAACAATTGCTTATCAATGGTAAACAATGGATATTGGGAATTAGTATAGTTGTCCATGGTAGCGCTCTCTATAGAACTGGTAGAGTTTTAACAAAGCAAACTATGTTCTTAGAGACAAGAATGTGAGGTGGAACGAAGAGCATGGACGACAAGGTAGACAGAGATGAGGGAAGGGATATAGTTCAGCACTGTGTATATAAATTTGGGAAACAACTGTGGGAAGGGGAGGCAGTAATATTACTGGGTTTGGTTTGGGAGGAGGTATCTTACAGGATTGGTGGTTCATCAAATCTCAAAGTTACAGCACATGAGTTTGTGGCGTTGAAGACTGTCACTGACATAGACGTATTACAAAAAGGTATCATGCATGCCTGGACATGTATGATCTCATTTAGTGAAATGCAGTCTCTTATCTGAATTCTCAGACATCATTGTCATCATCTATCCAAATAAGGGACAGGGCTTCAATTTCCTTCTCTAACTATCTTCCAGTTCCCAACTGTGTTCTCTGACCCCAAGCACTTGGTTGAACTATATGTTAGGATTGTAAGACATGAAGTCAGAGTGAACATAATGAACATAATATTTGCTTGTGACAATACTGTGCACTGTGCCAGATGCAGCTCTTGTCCTAGACATCTGGGCAAGTCAACACCTTAAAAAAAAGTTTTAATTTGACACTTTTTATCCACTTTTGGCACTACATTTTTTAACATGTTTAATTTTCTAGACTTTTTGATGTCTGAGTGCATGTACTGTCACTATGATTTATTCACATCTAGAAAACATCTATATGCAGCAACCCCTCTATGTATTATGTAAAAAAAAATTGGACAATTGGACATTTGACAAGTGCTACCGTACTTCTTACTAGTGTAGCCATTGATACATGGGTGCATCATGAAGAGTCCACATCAGTACACATGTGTAAACAAAGCCTCAAACACATCTGCTATTAAAAAATATTTCTGACTGGAGTGTTTCCAGATCCTGGCCTAAAATCCACACTTTGAAAACCACGTTAGGTTGTATAAAAGATATATAGACAATTTGATGTTTGGTCTATACAAGCAAATGAATTGGTTCAATATTTAAACTCCTGAATAAAATTCACTCCGCATCTTCATAATCAAGAAACAAGCTTTCTAGTTTTAAACATGGAGGGAGAGGCATGGACCACACATCCTCACAATGTACGTTGATCTACAGCTTCTCAGCAAAATTTTACAAAAATGAACAGGAGGTTCTTAGTAAACTTCTTGATCAAACGTTATAAGCCCACTTGCTACTTCACGGCGACCTCTTTAAAGTGGGTCCCTACACTAATGGGGGCAGCCTGCATGGTGACCACCGCAGCAGCAACAGCCACACAAATGAGGGGCACAACCCAGTGGCCCAACAGCACCACTGCTGCCTGACCTAGCCCTGTCTTTCTTTTCACACTTGGATCAGCACTCCTCCCCATTTGGCCCAGGTGTTTTTAATTAGCAGTAGTCTGTATAAAGCCATGTTCACACGGCTTAACTGCGGGACGTAATTACGCCCCGCAATTACGCCGTGTGGCCGGGAGCGGGGGAGTGAGCGGGGGGGATGGCACTTCGCCGGCCCATAGACTTGCATTACCAGAGGCGCGTATATGCCACTGGTAATTCACATGTCACTTATCTCCCCGCCCGGCGGATTCGCCGAGCAGGGAGAGGAGACATAATCCATAGTTCTCTATGAGAACTGTGGATTACCGTAATGACTGGGCCGTTTTCAGCCCGTAATTTGCGCACTCCGGCGCGTAATTACGGACCGAAATAAGGTCCATTTTAAGCCGTGTGAACATGGCCTAAGGGTTAATTCCCTTTTTCTTTCTTATGCTGGTAACTTAAACGTTTGAAAAGAAGTGATTCAAGATTTGTAAAACTGATCACAGTACTGAAAAATCTGAACATTTATTTAAAAAGATCATTGTAAGGATCAGGCAAAAAAAAGTGAAAAGAGCCATCAAGTACATTACAGAAACAGAGAAAATGCTTGTATGCTTGTATGCAGAAGTTAAATATTAGACAATGCATACCACTTTACACACTAGTATTTACTTATCATATAGGCCCATAAAGTGATAAAAGTTACATTTTAAAAATCATCTTCCTTAAGGATTGAGAGACTTTAATGTCCATAAATTCTGAACCTGATACCATTTGCTTTTATCTGCTTGGAATTTTGCTAAACATCATGTATATTGAATTATGGCAACTGTTGTTACAGCTGTGTCATATGAATTCAAAGGATTGGTAACAAGAGCAAAGGCATAGATAAATCAGTTACCATGTTTTACTCAAATGACAGACAACTCATCCCAGGACAAAAAGGTCTATACTTTTATTTCTCCTCTTTATTAGCTCTTGCAACAATGTCAGGATGAAGTTCCTTGGACCCATCAGAGGAAATTATTATGAGGGCCCACCCTCTATAGAGGACATGCGAATGTCCACTTTTAAGAAATGTTTTACACATGTAGGGATTGATCTGGCTATTTGTTCTTAACTCCATACCAAATAAGGTTGTCTTCTGCTGGACTTCTGTGGTCCTATAAGTTGATATATTAGTGGTTTAAATTGGTCAGAAATTTGGCTCACTGGAGGATCCTCTGGAACTCTGATAGACCAGCCGACCTTCCTGTACAGGAAGGAAGGTAATAAATAGTGTTGAGCGATTTTTATCGACAAAGTTGAAATCGGCAAGGTTTTTATGGTGATCGAAATTTTCAGATCATGTGATAATTAAGGTTAAAATCTGTGCATTATCTATTAAGATCGCGCCATTTTCGCGCAGCTTCTGTCATTTTTGGCGGCCAGCAAATCAGATTACAGAATAGAGCAGGGTGATGTGTGTGCGAGTCATGACTGGGATGTGTATGGTTGCGATTGGCTGGAAAAATCACATGACCTCGTTTTAACATGAACAGACCTTTTGTTCACCTTAGGTCTTCGGTTCATAGGGAAAAGGAGTGCGCTTGCCCGTGGCCAAAAAACTCGCAAATTAGTTATTTCTGCAAGAAAACC
>JAODAL010085458.1:0-10582 GCA_025379985.1 Phyllomedusa bahiana
GGGGGAAAAGAAGCCTGGTGCATCCCGAGCAGATTAAAATCCCCTATCTCCTCACCAAAGAAAAATATTTGGAAAAAGTCTTCACTTACCGTTCCCTACATGTTGAAAATTCTCTCTCGATAGAGATTATATATATATATATATATATATATATATAATATAATATTATATATATATATATTATAAAATATAATAATATATCAATGAATCCTTTTGTCACCATGTTACTATAGCATATTCCTTATTGCTAAGCTTTATACATGAGCCCTTTGTGAAAGAGTTGGAGTCAGAAGTTTTTTTTGCTTTGGATCCTAACAAAGTTTCAGCTCGGGAGCCCATTTGGCACCTGCTGTCATAGATTTGATGGCTCCTTGGCCATGCCAAGACCACAAGCGAGCAGAAATGCACCCCCCACCACCATTAGCAAGGAATCTTCTAAATGCATTTAAAGCGGGTGTCCAGTTCAACTAAAAATTAAATAATAAACTACTGACACCAATAAAACAGGAAAAACCCGATACTCCCCTCCGCGACAGCACTGGCTCTCCCCAGTCTTCTATTTACCTTGTTGTCTTCTAAACGGGGAGGTCACCATTCAGAAGAAGAGGACACTACCAAGGACATTATAATACTGCCGCTGTGTGGACCGTGCCTACATCTATATTATTGTGTATTTCCAATGCACTGTAAGGCTGTGGTGCTATTTCTTTACTACAAAGCACCAGTGCCCTGTTCTCCAATGTACGTATTCAGTTTTCCGCATACCACCACTAGAGGGTAGAATTTGTATACATCTACCAAATAGATCAATGGGAGCTTTAAAAAAATATGTACTGCATATAGGTTAACATTACAGGTAAACAAAGAATTAGCAAGTATGTTGGGATATTTTTTTTTTGTTTAACAGGGCAAAAGACAATTCATATGAAATGGGTCAATAGTGGAGAAAAGAAAAAAAAAAAGAAAAAAAAAAAGTTATACTTACCTACCTGTCTCCTACCTTGCTGCTCTGAGGCACCCTGGGATCCACTTCACCTCTGTGTCTTTGTCCCAACACACAGGATACGCTCATGCTCAATTGTAAGTGAACTGAGCGCGAGCCTCTCCCATGTGTCAGGATTAGAACATAGTAGTGAAGAGGAGCGGACCCTGGGGAGCTCAGGAGCGGCAGCAGTGAACAACCGGAAGGAAAGCATCACCTTTTTTTCTCTTTTTCCACATTGGCCCCATTTCAAGTAAAATGAACCCCTTTTCCATTTAGGACAACAAATCCAGAAACATTCGACAAGAAAATCCAAACTAAATTGTATAGATTTTGCTCTGGATCTGTTACCATCTCTTGGCATAATCCACTGCTATTACAGATGTTGATTTCCTCATTGGAGTCAAGGAAGAATACCTGCAAATATGTGAAGAATTGATATGCTCGGTTTCAAAAATTCTCTACATGTAAGTTTCCATGTGATAAGGTTTTGCATGCAGCAAATGAGCTCAGTTAGAAATCATATATATATATATATATATATATATATACACACATACACACACACACACACACTACATACACACATACACAAACAGCTCTAGATAAAATTAAGAGACCACTGCAAAATTTTCAGTTTCTCTGATTTTTCTCTTCAATAGTTAATTTTTGGAGAAAAAATTACATTGTTATTTTATTATATAAGCTACTGACAATAGGTTGCCAAAATTCCCAGCAATTTTTTTTTATTTATTTGCAGTAAATGAGAAATCTTCAAAATAATAAAAAGGAGCAGCAGCGCTGTCAGACCTCAAATAATGCAAAGAAAACAAGTTCATATTTCTTTAGAAACAATAAGACTAATGTTTTAAGTCAGGGAGAGTTCAGAAA
The DNA here is from genome assembly GCA_025379985.1 of Phyllomedusa bahiana. Lineage (NCBI taxonomy): Eukaryota > Metazoa > Chordata > Amphibia > Anura > Hylidae > Phyllomedusa > Phyllomedusa bahiana. Next base: position 1,874 of record JAODAL010085458.1, read on the forward strand.
TCAATATTTGGTGCAATAACCATGATTTTTTTCATTCAAATTCCTTTTGACCTATTCCTAGCACTTGTTTTGCCATCCAGCTTGTCCTATTGCAAGAGGATTGTGAAGACCACAGCAGTGTTTTTTATAATTTCCTTCATTAAATAAGATTTGGTTCAGGTGATCACCTAATCAGAAGCACATTAAGTAGAATGAGGTGGACTTTGGTTGGAATTCAACTGAAGCCGGAATGGAACGGCTGTCACACATGTAGAGAGGCTGATTTTTAGAAGACTGTGCAGTGGTCTCTTAAAGGGGTTTTGCCACGATGTAATGTTGACGTGGGATCCTCCAAAATGAGTATTTATTCACTTTTCTAAATATATGTGTGTACATAAAGTGACGCCTGTGAGAGCTGGAGCATTGATCAGTCCCCCTTAGTTTCCTGAACGTTTACATTAGACACGACCAGGACAATGACAGGAGCTGATCTGGCCACACTTCGTGTTTGCACTTCTTATCTGATGACAGGGAACATGAAGGAGCTTGCAAGGGGCTGGAGAGAAAGTGCAGTGTATGAGGCTGTCTGCTGTATAGAGAATCCACTTGTTGTAATGTAATTATTTGAGTAAACATTGCAGACTCTCCCTGCTTCCTCGCTCTCTGCTCACCCCTTTCATGACTCAGCATGCTTTGTTTATATTCTCTCCTGAGTAGATAAGAGGTAAGGAACTCACTTGGTGGCAAAACCCTTTTAATTGTTTCCAGAGCTGTATATGACTCCTAATGTACGCCACTGCAGATTTTATCTGGCGCATAGCCCCTCTTTCCTGCCCCCCCCCCACCAAAAAAGGCAGCATTTCTGCCCCATGTGAATTTACCGTTACACTGAATCATTCAAAAAGAGACGTTTCTAATATCTACTTTCATAAAACAAAAAAATCCCCCACAAATAAAACACTCGCCTCTTACCGCATGACATGATTACAGACAGGAACCATAGAAAGGCAGACCAGAGGGAAAAACCGCTATACACACAAAGAGCTGGGATGAAAGGCGGCCACACAGGGAGTATTAACTACACAAGGACTCTTTCTAGTCCTGTTACAGCTGAGTGCTCAGTGCTTACACAAACCCTGGTGTCACTTCTACAGACATGTCCCATGTTACCTCCGAGACTGGCAGGTAACAAAAGCTACGGGAAGACGATTAGCCGACAGGTGAGCTGAAGCCGCAGCAGGACAAATACACATAGCTCGTCATTTCACGTGCCTGCTCCCCACACCATGCGCCGGCTCACAAGGATTCATTACAACCAAGTAAAAACACACTTCCAATTATTGTGCTTTTGAAATGGGATTTTTTTTTCCTTTTAAGAATTATTCAATGGTCGCCATTATATCTAAAAACAAATCAAAGTCATAAATGGAAAAAAATACATGTTGCCTACAATCTGACGCACTGTGTGCGCATCACTTTTAGGGTATGTTCACACCGCATTTTTTGGGCCGTTTTTAGCGCGCTTTATGCACTGGAAAACGACCCAAAAACAGCCTCAGACAAGTTTCAGATCATTCCTCATTGAATGTAATGTAAAATACGCCTTGTCATTCATACAAAGCGTATTTAACAAGTGTAAGGCCATGTCCCCACGGCACCGGTTTTGCAAACAGTCTGACAAACCGTCTGCAAACTTTTACATGGGGCCTCTATGGAAAGCCCGTGCAGCAGTCCCCACTGCACAGGTTTTCCAAACCGCCGGCGGCCCGAAAAACATTGTTGATGTTCATTCTTCCGTCCGGTTTATGAACATCTCAATGTAAGGGCGGAGGGCTTTTCTCAGCTAATCACGGAGAAAAGACGCCCCCCCCACCGGCCGACCGGTACTTGTCCTGTGCCGTGGGGATGAGCCCTAATTGTGAGCCTTTTTTGGGATGTAATTATGGCCGTAAAAATAAGCGACGCCAATTCTTGAGGCGTGTCTCGCTTGTAAAATCCCCAAAGTCCACAATGGGGATAGGATTTTTCAAAACACACTTTAAAAAAACACCTTGAAGAGGATTTTGAAGCATAAATTTATACATCAAAAAAAGTTGTGTGAACATACACTTAGGGTACATCCAGACAACAAGTAAAATTTACTCACCAGATTCTATTGTTGCTCTTATTCTTTCTCGTCTCGACTACTGTAACTCCTTGCTTATCGGTCTCCCTCTGTAAACTCTTCCCTCTCCAATCTATCCTGAATGCAGCAGCCAGGCTCGTCTTTCTCTCCAGCCGCTATACTGAAGCCTCTACCCTGTGTCAGTCACTGCACTGGTTGCCCATTCAGTACAGAATACAACATAAACTCATCACACTCACCCATAAAGCTCTCCACAGCGCTACATCCCCTCCCTCATCTCTGTCTACCACCCTACCCGCTCTCTCCGCTCTGCTACTGATATCAAATTACATTCCTCAATTTAGGGAAGAAGCAGGCGGCTGGTATGCTATCTGTAATGGAGTGGCCGCGCAGTCACCGGATCTCAACCCCATTGAGCTGTTGTGGGAGCAGCTTGACCGTATGGTCCGCAAAAAGTGCCCATCAAGCCAATCCAACTTGTGGGAGGGGCTTCTGGAAGCAGGGGGTGAAATTTCTCCAGATTATTTCAGCAAATTAACAGCTAGAATGCCAAAGGTCTGCAATGCTGGAATTGCTGCAAAGGGAGCGTTCTGTGACGACAGCAAAGTGTGAAGTAGAAAATTATTATTTCAAATAAAAATCATTATTTCTAACCTTGTCAATGTCTGGACTAGATTTCTATTCATTTTGCAACTCATTTGATAAAGAAAAGTATCAGGGAAAACACAAAATTGTCTGGGTGACCCCAAACCTTTGTACGGTAGTGTATAATGACTTCCTTGTAGAGGACACATACAAGGGACACCAGACATCTGTTATACATAAGCTCTCCAATGCATTTTATGACCTGATGACATATCATTTGTAGAGACTTACCTGTGATTCTGGGTGCTCGGCTAGATCCCACAAAGCAAGCAAGAAAAGCATCAGTTGACCCTTCTAAGAGCAGATTCTGCGTCTTGAGTGTATTAGGGCCCCATCACTGGGGGTGAACGCATCCCCCTTGCTTCACAAAGGTGTTCTGGGTACCTATACGGAAAAAAGACACAATGACCAGAATAGAAAAGTTAAAGAGATGCAGATCTTAGGCCCCATTCACATCAGGTTTCTGCTTCCGTTCGCAGTATTCATCATGATACTGTGAAAACTTTATCCCGACGGATGCCGTAGCTCAGCCATAGAGTTCTGTGCGGCAAACTAGGTCCGAATTGTACTGTTTGTCTGATTTACTGAACGTACAGCGCTCCCTCCATATACAATATTAATTGGTTCTGGGATGACCATTGTATGTTGTAACCATAATTAGAAAATTGGTGATTGGTTCAAAAGCCCCAAAATGTCACCAACAAAAAAGCAAAATGAAGATTAAAAAAAAAATGAAGCAGATACCAATACAGATAAAGCGCGTCCTTCCATATAACATCAGAGAGAGCTTCTGGAAGCTGGAAATCACTTTCTATGATGAAAGGAGCTTCTTTGGGTCATGGACTTACACACACTGTACCAGAAAATGGGCTCTCACCTGGTGCCCGAAGGAGCTGCTCATCCTGGCACATGTAAGAGCAGTACAGGGCATGTATTACCGCACTGTACTGTAGAGAGGCGCTACTAGACCGGCAATCACTGCATGCACCTCACTAATACATATTAGAGCAGTACAGGACATGTAGTACCACATTGTACTGTAGAGAGGTGCTATTATACTGCCAATCACTGCATGCACTGTACTAATACATGTAAGATCAGTAAAGGACATGTAATATCGCACTGTACTGTAGAGAGTGCTACTAGACCGCCAATCACTGCATGCACCTCATAAAAACATGTAAGAGCAGTACAGGACATGTAGTTACCGCAACTGTACTGTAGAGAGGCGCTACTAACCGCCAATCACTGCATGCATCTCACTAAAAACATGTAAGAGCAGTACAGGACATTAGTACCGGACTGTAGAGAGGCATCGCTAGACCACCAATCACTGCATACACCTCACTAATACATGTATGAGCAGTACAGGACATGTAGTACCGCACTGTACTGTACTGTAGAGAGGCGCTATAGACCGCCAGTCAATGCATGCACCTCACTAATACATGTAAGAGCAGTACAGGACATGTAGTAGCACACTGTACTGTAGAGAGGTGCTACTAGACTGCCAATCATTGCATGCACCTCACTAATACATGTAAGAGCAGTACAGGACATGTAGTACCGCACTGTAGAGAGGCACTACTAGACCACCAAACACTGCATGAACCTCACTAATACATGTATGAGCAGTACAGGACATGTAGTACACCCGCACTGTACTGTAGAGAGGCGCTACTAGACCGCTAGTCACTGCCTACACCTCTCTAATTCATGTAAGAGCAGTACAGGCCATTTAGTACCGCACTGTACTGTAGAGAGGCGCTATAGACCACCAATCACTGCATGCACCTCACTAATACATGTAAGAGCAGTACAGGACATGTAGTACTGCACTGTACTGTAGAGAGCGCTATAGACCGCCATCACTGCATACACCTCACTAATACATGTAAGAGCAGTACAGGACATATAGTAACCGCACTGTACTGGAGAGAGGCGCTATAGACCACCAATCACTGCATGCACTGCACTAATACATGTAAGAGCAGTACAGGACATGTAGTACCACACTGTATTGTAGAAAGGAGCTACTAGACCGCCAATCACTGCATGCACCTAATACAAATGTTTTACAAGTAAATAATTCACGATAATCAGCTGGATCAGTGTCTAGGACATTCTATGTTGAAGCGACACTCCACATACAATGTCCCAGACACGGATACAACATATGTTGAAAATATTATATCCTAAGGACATAGTAGCGTGAAGGATCGCTGTATATGGTTTTTGCATTGCATGGTCTACCACATTTTTGTGTCCAATGCAGAAAGCACATACATTCGGTGAATAGGACACACAGAGTCAGACTATGTTTGCCCTATAGGACTCTATGACTGTGGTATCAGTGGGGATGCATTTTTACGGTATCTAAATGGATGCCACAAACAGGGAGTAGAAACAGGGCTTAAATGTGGTCTAAAAAATGCAGTTTAAATTTTGGCAGGTTAGAAAATAACCCACAGGTCTTGGGTTTTGCCACGATCTAATGTTGACGTGGGATCCTCCAAAATGGGTATTTATCCACTTCTCTAAATATATGTCATTAAAAAAAGTAAAGCCTGTGAGATCTACAGCCTTCCTTACATGCCCTTAGTTTCCTGACAGTTTACATTAGAAACAACCAGGAGCTGATCTGGCCATGCTTGCGTTGTTTGCACTTCTTATCTGATGGCAGGGAACATGAACAAGATTTGAAGGGACTGGGGACAAAAGATCCTGTGTCTTTTGTATAGAGAATCCACTGGTTGTAATGTAATTATCTGAGTAAACATGCAGACGCTCCCTGCTCAGCCATCCACCCTCCCACCCCCCACCACCAGTTCTTGAACAAATGAAAGAATGCTGCCTGCTCCAAGCTTATCTTCCCTCCTGAGCAGATAAGAGGGAGAAACAAATACAATACAGTTCTCCCCTGTGGATTAGCCAAACAATTTTTATTCAACTACAGAGACTGAGTATCAGGAGCGTGCATGGGAGGTGGAGCGATGACATCACAGAGGAGGTACTTGTTTTTTTAAACACAGAAATACAATGCCCCTTTTGTCAGAGGGGAGTGTCAGCCTGTTAGGTAAGGAACTTACTTCTTGGCAAAACCCCTTTAAAGAGGTTGTCTCACTACAAAGATTAGCTTTCAACATGTAGGGGCAGGTAACTGAAGACTTTTTTCCAAATACATTACTTTGTTTATTTTGCTATGTTGATGAAATAAGAGATTTAATCTGTTCTGAGTGCACACAGGTTTCTCTGGTTACAGTCCTGCTCTCTGTCTGCTGTCTCTGTGCTATCTGATAACAGAGAGTAAGGTCACCACAGGTCGGCACACAGGACATCCGGCAGCTTGAGGACAGAGAGCATAATCTCTAACAAACAAAGGAGACCAATTACTTGTTTACTATGAGCTCTGAAGCTCTCTCCCCTTTAGACAACATCTCCGGCTCTCATGTCAGTGCATTTAGAAGAACAGTGAATACGGAGAAGACATGCTAATCACTGCTACAGAACCACCCAAAGTGTGACCAGGGAGAGACAGGATGCATGAATCTGAAGCTACTTGTGGCTCTGAGAAACAATGGCAGGAGACAACCAATTTAAGTAGTGTGTGGAGCTCGGTAGCTGGAACCGCCCAAGTCAACACAGCATATGTCAAAATGGCGTCTAAAATCCGATGGCGTTTTTTGTCATTGCTGGACTGTGACTTTAGGAGCAGATTTGCGCAAAAGTCCCGGTCCGTACATTCAATGTACGGGGTCGACAGCACATCCAAGTGGAATATTCAACATGCTGCGGATTTTAAACGCGACGGTAAAAAATCTGTGCTGTATAGAGTACAGCACGGATTTTTCATTGCAGTTTATGAAGCACTGTGTACTGTCCAATTCCTGTGCTGTGTAGACCTAGCCTCATAGAGGAGGAGGAGCTGAGCAGATTGATGTGGTGTCAGTCACTGGCAGGACCGCCTACTGGACTCCTTAACCCAGAATAAGCAGGGATTTAAATAAATAAAATACAAGTTCTAATGAATCTTTCCCTACAAAACTAAATAGACCTCTGCTCAGCTCCTCCTGCTCTGTAACAAGGCGACAGCAGAGGAGAACGCATGGTCAATGTGACAGGCTCCCTTTAAATGGGGCTCGGATGGGAAAAATAGAAAAAAAAAAAAGGAGATCCGCGCCCCCCCCCCCCCCCCCCCGGTCTCCCTCTCTTCACTTCCAAGTTCTTGCCCTGACACACTTGCTCCATAACCAGTAAATGCAGCACGAGCCTCTCCTGTATCAGGGAATGAACCTGGAAGAGGGGCCTGTCCACTGTCTCTGACATCATGTCCTCTCTCTATCTCCAACTAAACCTCACTAAAACCGAACTTCTTGTCATCTCACCTCAAATCACCGACCCCTCTCTGCTATTGCTCTCTCAGTGTGCGGCATCACCATAACTCCTAGACAACAGGTCCGCTGTCTTGGGGTTAAATTAGATCAGGCATCCTCAAACTGCGACCCTCCAGCTGTTGGGAAACTACAACTCCCATCATGCCCACTGTGATAGATTATATAAATACATGTTGGGAGTTGTAGTTTCCCAACAGCTGGAGGGCCGCAGTTTGAGGATGCCTGCTCTAGACTCTGATCTGTCCTTCACTCATCTCCATAATCTGTTCTTTTCTCACTGTGAAAACAACTCAAACCCTCATTGTTGCTCTATTCTTCTCGTTTTTGACTACCAACCCTTTTGTTTATTCCCCTCTTGCAAACTCCCCCTCTCCAATTGTCCTAAACGCAGAAAGCTCATCTTCTTCCACCCTATACTATCTCTACCCTTTCAGTCACGCACGGGTTCCCATTTCATACAGGATACAGATAAACCCATCACTCCACCCATAAATCTCCCCCGCGCTGCACCCCACACATCTCCCCCCCCTCTGTCTACCACCCTACCTGGTCTCTCCCTCTACTGCCCACAAACTCAGACCACAATCTTTCCAAACCCTTTCCCATTGGGCCCTCCCCCCCCCCAAGTTTTCACATGTGCTCACCCTTCTCTAAATGCTACCCCCCGGGGGGTCAGGAAATTCACACCCTCATATTTTTTAAGAGTGTCCTGAAAATACATCTTCTCAGCCAGGCCGACCAACCAGGACCCTTAATTGCTACACCTCCACCCCACCTGCTATCACACACATCTATTACTCCCTCACTAGGGCGCTCACACCCTTTAAATTTAATTAAAAAAAAAATTTACTCAGGTGCAGGATCCCAATTTTTATGAAAACCAATACCTATTCACATGGTTGACCATTGTAAACCAAGCACTTCTCCCCCAACCCCCCACCCCAAATAGATTGTAAGCTCTTGCGAACAGAGCCCTCACACCTTTTGTCTCATCTGTAAGCAGCTTTTATTGTTAATGTCTGTCTTTTTTGTCTTTAATTATACCCTCTACAGTGTAAAGTGCTGCGTTATAGGGGTTTGCGTAAAAGTTATTATTTGGTCAGGGCTCTCCAATGGGGGGTGGGCCGGGGGGATATTACCTTATTATTCTATTATGTCCCATATTATTAGATTCTATTATGTCCGATATAACTTTAGTAAACTGGACAATCCCTTTAAACCTAAAAAAGTTTTCATAAACCCCCTATGCCATCAAATTTCTGACTTTGGGGATGAAACAATTTTTTTTCATGGACTCTAACACTCCCCCCTGAACTTTTGATTAGGGGGGTAAAACCAAATTAGACACAAAATGGGCACTGAAAGCTCCAATCCAGCTGCCGGGGGTTGGGGATCATCTCCCCTCTTGATCTCCCGTACTCCCTCGTGGCCACTCGACAGAATCATCTCCTGCCCCCTCTGGGACTTATCTGTAAACTCTTTTTTCTGTAAGGGAGCCCTCTCCGCTGTTCATCATTTTACTGCTCCCCCGACACAAAAGCTGTTCCCCTGGCTGCTCAAAAGACG
>JAODAL010085459.1:0-10582 GCA_025379985.1 Phyllomedusa bahiana
GCGGGGTGTGGTTTTAGCACCGAATGCCCCATGATTTTTGATGAAATGTGTTTATGTTGTATGTGATCATACCCTGAAAGTGTCCTTGTCCCCTGCAAGTCTAAATTCTATTTGTTTTCTTAATGTCAAAGAAAAGTTAAAATATCAGGAGCAGAATGTGCATTATAGGGCAGATGATTTCATTTTTTAAAATAAATTGATAAAGACATATGTTTACCTTTTGAGAGTTGTGCAAGTCACAGCCAACAAAAAACAGTCTTCTGGAGAATAATGGTGCTCAAGGTCCTATAGTTGCCTGAACAATTGCAATCCAGTCAGAAATATGTAGAACAGTGTAGAAATAAGGGTTGGAATTCATCTGGACTGAGCTCACACAAGGATTTGTTGACATGACTCTTGTGTATTATCCAAATGATCTATTAAGACATTGCACAATAACATGTTTTAGGGATTAATACACTCACCTTCATCTCTTTTTTTAAAGGCACCCTTATACATTTTATTTTTTTATATTCTTTTGTAATGGGAAGACAACTTATTTTGCATATTTATATATGTACCGTTTTACATGTGTTTTGAATGACTGGAATTCTGCCATTCCATCCTCTCTTTTATATTGGGGCTCTTGTGAGGCAGTTGCTAGGCAACTACCCAAAACAACTTTCATGGCAGGTCAGCTTACCAGATAACACACTTTTGAATGCATTACAGATGATTGGATAAGTGCTAATTTCTCTACAAAGCTGGGTTAGGTAACTGGGTATAGATTATAGTGCTTGTTCTGAGAGATTGTTCTGTCTTAACACTTTGTCTAGTAATCGTCTAAGCATTTACATTCAGGTTTAGGTTTTTGGATTGCTTCTTGCCTTGGTCTGTGAGGGTTTTTTTGTAGTCTTTCAGAATCTCAGTTTTTGTGTTTGTCTAGTGTCCTGGTGTTTTTACCTAATAAGTATATGGGTCTTAAATCCCCTTTCTGTGTCAGGTTGAGTTGTAGAAGGCGGAACAATGTTTTCAAAAATTAACAGATACTGTGAAAGAGACCCTTTTTGATTGGTCCCAATTTCAGAAAAAAACTTCTGATATTGCACTACAAACCATCCTTCTTCAGCTAATGCATAATGAAAAAGAATACCCAGTAGTTCTAATTTTATGTAGAACATTACTCAGAAAAAGCAATTCAGGTGTATTGTCACATGTCCACTGTTTAAGGGTACATGGTTCTTATCAACATTGGTCTGAGCAGAGAGGGAGTGTATCTAAGCAATGATTGGAAAGTTGATAAATTGTGTATATGCATATATAATATATAATTACCGAATTATCTCTTTTAAGTTGTTTTATGGCTGTATTCTCATCTCTATTTAAGTTAAATGGAATCTTTTTTTTAATATTGTCCCACCCTTGAGCTACATCTTTCAGTACAAGTTGCTGAAATACTGTTAAAGATGGACATTCTATTTCTGGATCAAAGGTACTATGTTTATGTACTTTTTTTGGAATCATTATATCATCATTTCTTATTGTCTTTTTTTGGTGAAAAATCATTTTTACTCTGATATTTCGACATAACTTGTACAGGACAATTTCAAAATCAAACAATTCTCTAGAATATGTAGGCACGAAGTTGAGTCCATTATATTATATAATGATTCCAAAAGAAGTACATAAACATAGTACCTTCGATCCAGAAATAGAATGTCCATCTTTAACAGTATTTCAGCAACTTGTACTGAAAAGATTTTAGCTCAAGGGTGGGAAAATATTAAAAAAAAAGATTCCATTTAAGTTAAATAGAGATGAGAATACAGCCATAAAACAACTTAAAAGAGATAATTCGGTAATTATAAAAAAGGCGGATAAGGGGGGAGTCTCTGTAGTCCAAAATAGAGAACAATATGTACATGAAGCTCTTAGACAACTTAATGAATCTCAAGTATATAAAAAACTTAGTAAGGACCCTGCATCTGAAATTCAGACAATTATTAACAACTTGTTAGATGAAGCTGTCATAGAGAATATAATAACTGATAGCATAAGGAAATCTCTCATTAATGAACAACCACGTATCCCAATCTTTTATATAGTCCCAAAAGTACATAAATCTATCCACAATCCCCCTGGGAGACCAATTGTCTCAGGGGCTAACTCCCTTTTAGAGCCGATAGCAAAATACATCGATGGATTTTTGCAACCTGTAGTAAAATGTAAATTACAATGCCTTACTGATACAGGCCATTTTTTAAGATCTATAGAGAGTATAGACTGTACAGAGGTAGACTTGCTGTGTACTCTAGATATTCAGTCACTCTACACTATTATCCCATACAAAGAAGGTCGAGAAGTGGTTAGAGAAATATTGTGTGAAAACCCTGCACTTAATAATAGATCTATTAACTTCTTAATGTCATTGTTGGATGTAGTACTAACAAAAAACTTTTTCAGGTTTGGTGACCAACTGTATTTACAGCTACAGGGGACCTCAATGGGGTCGCCCGTGGCTCCAAGTTTTGCTAACTTATTTGTAGTCATGCTGGAGGAAAAATTTATTTTTCCATCTAAATTTAAACCTAATATTGTACTATGGCGTCGCTTTGTCGACGATGTCTTCCTGTTATGGAAGGGATCGGAAAATTTAATTGGATTCGTTTTTACATTTATTAATGGTCCCAAAACCAATTATTAAGTTTACTCTTACTAAAACATCCTAAAGTTGTTAAATATCTTGAGTTCGGTTACAAAAATGGAAAAAAAATTAGAGACCTATTGTAACGAAAAGTATTGACCGTAATAATTTACTACACCGTAAATTTATTCCATCATCCCCGGGTATTCAAAGGAATTCCAAAGGCCATTGATAGGGCAAAACGAATATGCTCAGATAGTATACAATATACAGAAAAAGTAAGGATAATGGTAGATAAATTTGAAAAACGGGGATATGATAGAACTGAAATACAGAGAGTGGGGTGATGAGGTACTGAAACAGAGGATCTTCTTAAAATAAAAAAGAAAGGGTAATGAGGATAGAATAATATTTACATCTGTATATGATGCTCACGCAAATGTAATTAAAAAAAAAACATTCTCAAACACTGGCAGGTACTAAGTAGTGATCCGGTATATGGTCCTATATTAAAAAAATTCCCCAATATGTGTATTTAAGCGAGGCAAAACTATTGGTGATGCTATTGTATCATCTGATATAAAATAAGTACCACAAGACAAACTAGATTAGGTACTATGAGAACAGGTACTTTTGGATTTTTGGGAAATGTTTGAATTGCACGTCCATTATTAAAGGTTCCACTATAAAACCCCCTATGAAAGGATTTGATATCCCAATAAAAGTTTTTTTTTACTTTGTAATCCCTCTCAGGTTATTTCCCTGATTAAATCCCCATGTGGTAAAATTTACATCGGTCAAACCAGTGGGGAAAATAAGAATAAGGATAAATGAACACCGATCCACATACGTTCATTTAAACAAAAAAACTAGAGAAGAATTAGATTTAAAAAAAATTTGGGGGGAAACAACTTGCCGCCATTTCGTTGAAGAAGGTCACACTGTGTTGATCTTCGATGGTGGTTCTTGAACACATAGAGAGGATTGGTCGGATAGGGTTAAAAAGACGCTTCACGTGGGAAACTTTGGATACGAACAATGCATGCACTTACCCCGATCGGTCTAAATGACAATTTAAGCTTTAGAGCATTTTTGTGAGTAATATATTTCAGTGTAGTGTAGGTTTTAGATTGTATGTTATTATATGTGTTGTGTCACTTTAATGTTTTTACTATGGACATGTATAAGTACCTCCCATGCAATCTAACACGCATGCTTGACAAGGAAGGAAATCACCTTCGAAACGTAGCAGCTGTGTCTCGTACCTGGTGTTCGGCTCTCCAGTTCCCTATTGGATGCATGCATACTGCAAGGAGGTCATGGACTGACTCGTTGAATACTAAGTATACCTTTGCCATTTTTCTATGCTTTTATATTGCTGTGAATTGTTGATATCAAGAGCACTGCGTTTGAGTCAACTAATAAATACATTTAAAGTATTTCGGTCTATACATATATTACAACCTTGTGAAGGCTTCCATTGCCATAATGTCTCCTGTTTTATAATTTGCATCCAGACCAAAATGATACCAATTAAAATTATGGTTCAGCCTGCAAAAAATGCACCATTACTCAGGTCCATAGGTAGAAGTACAAAACAGTTATTGGTTGCAGAAATTGGTGATGTGGTGCAAATTTAAAAAATCTAAAATGTTTGGCACTAAAGCAACCTATATATTTGGTATTGACTTAATTGTATCAACCTGCAGAATACAGATAACATAATTTGTATAAAAAATTGAATACTGTAAAAACAAAACCCCCTCAAACATGGCACAAATTTTTTTCCACATTTAGCCCAAATTTTTTTTTACAGTTTTCCAGTATATTCTGTAGTATGGTCAATAACCACATTAGAAAGTACATCTATCTTGTCATGCAAATTAAAATGCCTCATATGTCTACGGAAAAATAAAAACTTTATGGCTCTTGGAGGGCTGGGAGGAAAAACGGATGCAATGAAAACAAAACGCTTGGACATGTACGAACACTGGCATTAACAGGCCAGTTATAAATAGCTTTAAGGTAGTGTAGAATGCACCAGAATGTATAAACCTGTTCTTCTGCAGATGATACATACAGGTGCATTGTAGTGCCAATGCAACAAGTCTGGCTCAAACAGACCACCTTTAACTTGGTCTGGCCGTTCTAACTGTTATGCGCCAAAGTATGGCGTCAAAGAATCATAAATGTGTCTAATTCTATGAATGTGGTGCAACAAGCCTCAGAATGCCCAAATCTTTGCCGCTTTAAAAAGTGTCATACATCTATAGAACAGGTCTGTGTACACACACAACACAGTTTTGGAATCCACATTATTAAATAAAGAAAAAGGTGATACAGTTCGTGATGTATACTTTGGTGCATATTCCCATTGAAAACAATGGGTCACATTATAAACAAGTATGTTCACTCTACTTTAACATGCAGTAAAATGTATATTATTTGAACTTATCCTAACAGGCAAAGTTCGAAAGGTCGAGTACTATTGCAGATTTTAATGCAATGATAATTATGGGCGACATGTATGTCGACACGCCAGTTCTCAATCATTATAGAGGAGTATAGAATATGACAGTATTTATAAAACAGAATTCTGAACCAAACATTGGCACGTAGAGTGTTATGTGCCAAACATTTTGGCCCATGGAGTGTTATGCACCAATCTTTGTCTCAGCCATGATACAGATTTGTTTGGCGTTTTCACGCCGAACTTTGGCGCTCTCTCTGTGCATTTTTGGCAAATTCAAAAGTGTCGTGTCTAGTGCAGACTGTGCCAAGTTTTGGCATGTGACTATTCATACATCTATTGGACAGGGCTACAACAGTTTTTTGGTGATCGGGGGGGCGTGGTCTGCCATCTGCAGTTTAGAGTGGCAGTGGAGCTTGCAGGAGGCTCTGGCCCCCGAGGCTTAGGGAAAGCCGGAACCCAGTAGGAGACTGGGGGAAATATAAGTGGCAGTGTTGTGACGCTGGACAGTAGGTCCAACTCATGTTAAAGAGGGTTCTCTACTTAAGTTTAGGTAGTGGCTAGACGGCCAAGGTTTTGTTTGTTTATTGTTTGTCTTTATCCTGAGCCTCAATAAAGCTGGCTGAGGCCAGGGTTAAACTGAAGCCTTGTGTCCGAGTGCCGATTCGCTTACCAAAGTGGCGATCCAGGAGCCAAGTACCCCCAGGACGGTCCCGGAGGGCGTCCAAGCGTGAGTGAGGCGCTACAATGGGTTCCGGAGAAGACTGTGCTGGCACCTGCACCTTGCAACATATCACCAACATCTAGTTGTTCTGTCTTTATATTAAGTAAAAAGGTGAGCATGTAAACCAATGCTCTTAGTATCCACTTTTTGTATACATAATTGCCCTATGAGGCACTTTTGTCTGGAGCCCATTAGATTTCATGCTATCAAAAAAGGGTGCAATAGCGGAAAGAGACAAAAAATTATTTATCAATTAGTGAAGGTGATAAAGCGTAGGAGATAGGTTATTTGACAGTCTGATGTGATAAATAAGGAAGTCAAATAGTGGATTTAATGACATTATAAACAGCAGCATTTTGATGACTGTTAAACAAACATTAGCTATTTACTAACTAATCGCTCACATTTACTGTATTGTTTAGGGAGGCATTGGTCAAGGAGAAGAAAGACATTCTATTATGGATAAGACATTGCCACAGTTGCAGTAAACAAGCTTATGCCTGTATTGTCTAATACTATTGATTAGTTGGTCCAAAGAGGCCTGTGAAATTTTAAAAATTTGGGTTAAGAATTTAATAAAAAATTCTCGGGGCATAATAAAAAAAGGGCCCCAAAAAAATATATGGGTAATTTTTAAAGCTCTTTTAAAAACCTGTACTGAGCTAAAACATAGGACAGGTGATCTAGAAAATCACTTACACAGGAATAATGTTCAAACTTATATTTTGCTATCAAACTGCTTTGGAACATTCTATAAGCATTGAAAAGACACATGAAATGGGAAGACCCATGTAACCGACTTGGTAGTGGATCCGCTGGACCACCCCCGGGGGCGATGTTAGCTAAGGCCCACGCCGGGGCCCGGAAAATCTAAGTACCCCCCGGTTTTCCCCAAAAGGCCCCGCCCAAAGGGGTGGACTTGTGCGGTTGGGGGTCCGGGTGGGCCCCCCCGGGAGTGATTTGCCTGCGGCGGCAGCGGGTGCAGCGAGGTAAAAATAGTACCCCAAGAACCTTTAGCGGGGGGCAGGCAGTAGGGGCCCAGGGCAGGCAAAAAGGGTTTCTTTGGTTTGGGTGGCAGGGGGGATAAGGTCGGGGCGGGCCGGCAATATTTCCCTTTTGGTCGGGGAAGGGCAAAAAGGTCAGGGAAGGCGGCAGGGGTTCGGATTTGAAAAACGTAGCAAGGTCGGGTCCCGGGGAAAGGGGCAAATAGATTTTTCGGGAAACGCTTTCAAAAAGGGGCAGGGGAAAACAAAGACCCAGTGGGAAGTGATTTTGGGGCCCAAAAATTAAATAGAGACGGGGGCCCGGCAATTAGCCAATTACCGGGCCACTGCCCCTTTTAAATCTACATGAACGGGGCGCTAGCCCGGGGCGCTAGGGGGGCGCGCATGCGCTTTCCCGGCCCAGCAGGGGACGGGGAAACCGAACGGGGGAGCCCCGGTAGGGGAGGAGAGGGGGACGGTGCAGCCACGGGCGGCAGGGGGGGGGGGCGGCCCCCGTCCCCCCCGGGGGACCTGCCGCGGGGGACACGGGTGCGAACCGCGGTCCGTGGCCCGGCCCGGGGCGAAACCCCGTTACAGACCCCCCCTTGACCTCCCCTCCTTTTTAGGATGAAAGAAACCTGAGGAGGGGGTTTACGATTCGGGGATGTTGCTTTGGCCCCAGGACCCTCCTGGGGGCGAACCCCTTCCCAAATTCTACGGGGAAGAAGCGTTCCCTCTGCCGTTTAAATCCCCAAGAGGGCCCTTTCCCTAAAAGATGTGGGCCCGGCCCGGCTCGGGGGGAAAGGGGGAGTTACATTCCTGAGGAAAAAAAGGGGTTCAGACCAGGGGCTTAAGGAGGGAGACATAAAAATTGCGTTTTGGACCCGGAGAGAGGGGGGCAGGGGGGGAGCTTGTCGTAAAGGGTTAAAACTCCCGGGAAAAAACCTTGAGGGTCCGAGGAAGGGGGGGGGCCCCCCCTTTTTGGGGGACTGGGAAACCCTTTTAGGTCCCACGCCCTCGAGGAGACCCCAAAACTTTTGTCCCCGGGAAAATTGTTGGGGGGGTTTTCCTCTTATCAGCCTGATTTCTTCATCCGGGCAGGGGCCCCGAAAAAGGGAACGTCGGGTCTCCTGCCAGAGGGCCCCTTGTATTCCGAACTTGGCGTTGACAGCGGGACATCGAATTGGTGGGCAGGGAAGGGGGGGGGTGCGGATGGCGGCCCCTGACTACAAAGAATGGAGAGACGGGCCCGGGTTTCCTCCCAGACGCGATGGGTTTTACGGGGAATTCGGCCCAAGGGAGCAGCTCGGCCCCGTTGTCCGACGGGCCAGTACAAAGTTACGTAGGATTCCCCCCAAAATTTGGGTTAACCCCCTCACCTGCCATTGGATTGAGGGGAATATGCTGCGAAAAATCCAGCTTGACTTGCAGCGGGGAGCCTAGTGCACGCCAAAATTTGGGAAACAAATTGGACCGCGGGGCGGAGACAATGTGTGAAGGTAACCCCTGTAGTCGGGGAAAAAATGTCGGAAAAAAAATGATTGGCTAATTGGACAGACCCGGGAGGCCCCGGGAGAGGTTTCGAATTTGGGGAAAATTTTGGGGAACCCCGGGCCCCCCCCCCGGGAACCCCCAGATGACCGGAAATTCCCCGAGGAGGCCGGGGAAGATCAGTTTATGAAATTTCCCTGGGTATGTGCGTTTCCCGGGGATCTCAGGCACGGGAGGGGGATTGCAGGAGACTGCAGGCCTGTGGCGTGGGACCCTTTTTCGAGCACATGTGATACGGCGAGCGTGAAGTCCTTGAATTCCCGTGCCCAAAGGGGCGGCCACCAGTAGTGCCCTGAGTCAAAGGGGGTAGGACTTCCGTGCTCCGGAATGACCCGCCAGAAAGAGAAACTATGGGGCCCCCCTTCCCAAACCTTTTCCCGAGTGCCCGGGGGGCACGAAAGGCTTGCCCGTAGGGAGTTCTGGAGATCTGGGGAGCCCGTGAACCAAAACCGGGTTTGGGGGAAATGATGTGTTGGGGACACGGGGGCTTTCCCGGCCCGTCCGAGGCACGGGAGAGGGCGTCCGCCTTTACTTTTTTCTCAGCAGGTGGGGAAAAGTATTTCCCAAAGTCGAAGCGTGAGAAAAAAAGGGGGGGCCCCTCGGGCTTGGCGAGGATTCAAGCGCGGGTGTCTGGGAAAATACCGTAAATTTCTTATGGGGCCGTAAATTTGTCGATAGGATGGCGAAACCCCCCCCCAGAGATGTCCCCCCTCCCCCAAAGGGTTAAAAAAAATTGATGGCCCGAGTTTCCCCGGGCCCCAAAGGCATAAATTCGGGTCCCCCGGCGGAAAAAGGGGGTTAAGGGGAAGAAAACCCCAATTTGAGAATCTTGCCCCTTTGGGGCCTTTTTGTGGGGGGGAACCCCCCCTGCCACATTAGAAAAAATTTTTCCGTAAACCCCAAATGTTTCTTTTTCGTTTTTATGGATATTTTTTTTCTTTTATTTATAGAACAATCTTCACCAATATTGCCATAAAAAGGTTGCTGAAAATTTTTTATATTCTCCCTATAAGACAAAAAAGTTCAGAAAAAGTAAACCCGGAAACCTCAATGAGGGTTTAAAAGTTTCCCCAAGCGTCGGGGAGATTTCCGCCAAAGGAATCTTTTGATTTCGATGCCTTTCAACCCAGGTCATAGGAGCAGCCGGGTTTGATGTCCTCCATAAGAAAACACCACGAAGTTTTCGGGGGGGTAAACCCCGCCCCCCTTTTTTCAAGTGAGGAAAGGGGGCCCTGGTTTTCCCCCAAAATGGTGGTGTTTTTTATGGAGGACATCCCAAACCCGGGTTTCTCCTATGATTCCCCTGTTGAAAGGGGATCGAAAACAGTGATTTCCTTTTGGGGGAAAACTGCCGACCCTTTGGGAATTTTAAACCCCTTGAGGGGTTCCAGGTTACATTTTTTTGAACTTTTTTTGGCTTATTAGGAAGTTTAAAAAAATTTCAGCCCCAAAGCTTTATTAAAGGCAATATTGGTGAAGATTGGGTTTTATAAAATTTAAAAAAAATAAAAATATTCCCTTAAAACGCCCCAAAAAGAACATTTGTGGTTTTGGCATATTTTTCTAAGTAGTATGTTTCCCCTGCAGGGGGGGTTTCTAATGCCGTACATGTAACCTGGGTGGTTTAGGGGGGCTAACTATTGCTTGAAGGACCCCCCCTGCCCCCAGAAAAAGCATTTCCCCTCCCAAGGGGGAAAAAGGCCCTTTTCGGAATTTAAGGGCCCGGGCCAAAACCCGGGCCGGGCGGGGGGCCCGTTTTTAGACCAAAAAACGCCCTTTCAGGGCCCCAGGAGACCAGCATCCCCGGGTTTCGTTCTTTCCCAGTGAGGGGGGGGGGGGCCCCGATAGGGGCCCCCCCAAGGGAAAAAGTGGGGAATAAAATTTGGCCGGGGAATAATTGCGAAAACCCCGGGAAACGCTGGATGGGCCCGGGGGGAACGACGGGGCGAGGGCCCTTGCAAATTTCCCCCAGAGAGGGTTTTGCTGGGTCCATCTTTTAGGCCCCTTTGGGTGAGACGAAATACCCCGGAGGGGGTAGGTGGGCTGATGGAATTAAAAATTTTCCCCCGGGTTTTTGGGGTAAAAGTCGAATTTCTGCGCAGACGTCGCAGAACCTTTGGGGCCTTTTGGGGTTTGGTGCGTCTGGGAAAATGGGGGAGAAAATTAGGGGTGTCATCCAAAATACACTAAAAACAGGTGACAGGAGATCCCCGGAAAACATCGTTAAAAAA
>JAODAL010085460.1:0-10582 GCA_025379985.1 Phyllomedusa bahiana
TAAAAAAAATTTGTGGCTGATACCAAGCCCCAGTGCTAGTAATGGAGAGGAGTCTGTCAGGCACCTCCATTATTAACACTGGAGTAAAATGGTAAAAAAAAATAGAAAAATTAAAAAAGAAAAAAAAAAAATCCCTCTTCCACCATTTTATTGAAAAAATGTTAGTCCGACATAGTCTAATAGGTCTGACTTAGTCCAATTGGTTTAACATAGTCCAGTAAAGAAGCCTGAAAAAATACAGAAACACCAGTCAGTGTTAGGCTGACAGCAGAGGCATAACTAGGAACCGCCCTTCCCCCCAATCCGCCAGGAAAAATTTACCAGGGGCCCGTTAAAAAATATCATGAGTTACTGTGCAAACGCAAAACCTCCCCATATATATCAGCTCATACGGCTACCAAACAAACCATAACCAAGACCCACTTACCAAAACAAAATTACATAAGGGAAACCCAAAATCGCCAGAACTGACCACAATTACCACCAATATGATGAAAACCCCTAATACTTTATAATTAAAAGATCAATATACAAAACCCCTATTACCCCCATACAGTGCCATATAGTAGTATATACCCCTTGTTTTCGAATGCAGACGTGTCCTATGTGGGAGACACTTTTACACAGCTCTGCCAACTGTATATTCCCCCATAAGGACCATATTTGGTTTTGACACCAGTTCACAGGCTCTGCAGACGTATATTCCTCCATACATGACCATAAGTGGAGCACCATGACAAACTTGCAGACTGTAATTACCCCCTACAGTTTACCATATAGTGGTAGACACCCGTGTACCCAACCCGCAGACTGTATATTCCTCCCTACAGGACCATATATTTGGAGACCATGTACCCCTACAAAAAAAATAATTCCTCCATACAGTGACCATTGTGAACACCATGGGACACAGCCTGCAGACGTATATTACCCCCAAAAATGACCTTTAAAGGGTGACCCATGTACAAGATCGCGGACTGTAATTTCCACCATAAGTACCATATATGTAGACACCCCGGTACAAGGGTCTGCAATGTATATTACCTCCCCTACAGTGACCTATGGTGGTAGGTACCAGTGTACACAGGGTCACAGACTTTATATTTCCCCCAAAACAGTGACCATATTTTGGGAGAACCCGTGCACACAGGATCGCGGCTTTTTATTACCACCATACTGGGCCATATGTGGTAGACACCATGTACCAGGATTCGGACGATATTACCACCAAAAGTGACCCTAAGTGGTAGACACCAGTGACCCAACTCTGCAGACTTAATTTTTCCTCCATCAGTGACCATATGGGGTTTGGTACCAGTTACACGGCTTAAGACTTTATATTACCTCCAAAAAAAGTGACCATATATGGTAGAACCAGTGCAACAGGATCTGCGGCGTAAATTACCACCCAAAAAGGCCCTATATGGAGACACCATGACAAGGCTTGCAGATGTATATTACCTCCATACATTTTTACCATATAGGTAGATTCCAGGTACACAGCTCTGCAGACGTAAATTTCCCCCATACAGTACCAAAAATTTGGTGTAGGTACCATCTTTCACGGCTCACAGACTGTATATTCCTCCATACAGTGACCATAGGGGGTAGGTACCAGCCCACACAGGCCCACAGACTTTAAATTTTCCTCCATAACAGGACCCTATATGGTAGACACCAGTGACACAGGCTCAACAGACGTATATTCCCCCCATACAGTACCATATAGGGTAGCACCAGTGAAAAAGGCTCTGCCCGACTGTATATTACCTCCCAAAAAACAGTGGACCAATATGTGTTTGTCACCGTGTAACAAAAGGGTATGCAGACTGTATTTACCTCATACAGTGACCATATATGGTAATTCCAGTGTCAAGGCTCTGCGACTGTATTGCCTCCATACAGTACAATATAGTGTAGAACCCTGACACAGGCCTGCAACTGTATATTTCCTCCATACAGTTTTAAAATTGGTAGACACCAGGTAAAAAAGGCTCTGCAACTGTATATTACCACCAAAAGAGTGACCCAATAGTTGGGAGATTCCGTGTACATAGGCTCTCAACTGTAATTACCACCATACAGGGGCCAATAGTGGGGACACCATGACACAGGCTTTTGCAGATGTATAATTACCTCCATACAGGACCATATAGCGGTAGATTCCAGTGTACACAGGGGTCTGTAACTGTATATTTACCTCATACAGTGACCATATGGGGTAGTTTTCCGTCTACCGGCTTACAGATGTATATTTCCCCCATAATGACCATATGGGGGAGTTTCCATCTACACGGCTCTACAGACTGTATATTACCTAAAACAGTGAAAAATTGGTAACACCAGTGTACCCAGGCTCCACAGACTTATATTACCCCCAACAGTGACCTATGTGGTAGACACCCTGACACAGCTCAAGATGATATTACCTCCATACAGTGACCTATATTTATATCACCAGTGTACAAAGGGTTGCAGACTGTATATTTTCCCCCTACGTGCCCTATAGGGTGATTTCCCTGTCACAGGCTCTGCAGACTGATATTTTCCTCCATACAGGCCCTTATTGGAACCAGTGTACACAGCTCTCGACTGTATATTTTCCTCCTACGTGTCCCAAAATAGGGTAGACAAACATTGTACCGGCTCTGCAGACTGGTTTTACCCCAAAAACAGTGACCATTGTGGGAATTCCCGTGTCATAGCTCTGCAACTTATATTCCACCATACAGGACCCTATAGTGGTAGACACAGTGCACAAGGCTCGCAGACTGTATATTCCCCCTTATAGGCCCCAGATAGGTAAGTATGCAAAGCCCCAGTAACATTGGTAGGATGGGAGAGCCCCAGGTAGGTAAGCAAGGTAAAGGTACACAGGGCCCATATCTTTAATAGTTTCCCCATTAGTTTTAAAAAAATAAAACTTACCTCATTCCCTCGATGAGCAGCGGGCTCTGCTGGGTGAAGTCTGGCACAGGTGGTGCTTTGGTGCTTTCCTAAACATTGGCCACTTGTCATCCCCACATTTACTCCCTGCACTTTATAGGACGTATACGATGGACACAAGAGCCTTTGCAAGTGGACAGAGCCCACCTGACTCAGTAAGAATGGTCCTGTCGATGTGAGGGAATTTGTGCCTCTATTGCGCCAGTCCTGAGCATTTCCGCAAGAGATGCCCCGAACACCCGCAACATCTGGGAAACGCGCAAACCGAGGCTACGTAGGAGAGGTGTCCCTAGGTGTGAATAGTTCCTCTATGCGTCTCTCTATACTGGTCCAGCTTTGCTACCCTGCTGGTGCCATGCTCCAGGCCTCTGCATTCGTGGATTCGGGTTCTGCCGGGAACTTCATTAATGCCTCGCTGATTCATGAGTACAGTCTCCCGGTGGTCCGGCTCACCAAGCCTCGGTTTATCTCCTCCATCAATGGAGAATGCCGATAAGACTCTATACAACTCCATACAGAAACCCTTGAGCCTTCAAGTAGGGGTGTTGCACAAGGAGAAAGTAGAGTTTTACGTGCTTCCCTGCTGCTCCTCCACCATTCTTCTCGGTCTTTCTTGGCTGCAGTGTCACACTCCAGTGCTCAACTGGCAAACGGTTGAAGTCACACGTTGGGGACCAGCCTGTCATACCTGGTGCCTGGTGGTGCCACATCCGGTGCGCTCCACCTCTCCTCCGACATTATCTGCGCCTTTACCTGGACTATGCAGATGTATTTTGTGAAACAGGCTGAGACCCTTCCGCCTCACCGGGCCTACGATTGTCCCATCGATCTGCTGCCTGGTACTACCCCTCCTCGAAGGCAGAATCTACCCATTGTCTGGCTCCCTTCGCCTTTGTATCGACTATCGGGGTCTCAATAAAATCACGGTGATGAATCAGTATCTTTTGCCCCTGATATCCGAACTATTTGATCGCCTGCGTGGAGCTAGACTCTATCTGCAAGGGGCCTACAACTGGATTTGTGAAGGTGACGAATGGAAGACAACCTTTAATACCCATGACGGGCATTTTGAGTACTTAGTCATGTCGTTTAGTCTCTGTAGTGCCCCAGCCGTCTTCCAAGAATTTGTCAATGACATCTTTAGGATCTTCTGTATATCTAGACGACATTCTCATCTTCTCACCTAGTTTGGAGTCTCATCGTGCCCACGTGCCCCAGGTTCTGAGTCGCCTACAGAATAATCGACTTTATACCAAGCTCAATAAATGCATTTTCAAACAGTCCTGCCTGCTGTTCCTGGGTTACATCATCTCTGACAAGGGTCTTCAGATGGACCCCCAGAAGTTGTCTTCCGTCCTACAATGGCCACGACTGGTTGGCCTACGGGCCATAAAGCGCTTCTTAGGATTCCCAATTACTACTGGCAGTTTATTCCGCACTTCTCTACTTTAGTGGCGCTTACCAAGAACAACGGTAATCCCAAGTGCTGGCCACCTGAGGCGGAAGAGACGTTCTCCGATTAAAAGTCGGCATTCGCCTCCGCACCTATTCTACCGAGACCTGACCCCCGAGAAGCCATTTTTTCTTGAAGTTAACACCTTGTTGGTGGGTGCTGGTGATGTCCTCACTCAGAAGACTTCAAAGGGCAAAACTATTACTTGTGGCTTCTTGTCCAAGACGTTCTCCCCAGCCAAGAGGAGCTACACGATTGGAGATCAGGGAATTATTGGCCATTAAATTGGCTTTGGAGGAATGGTGCCATCTCTTGGAGGGGGCTCGCCACCCTGTCAATATATATACCGTCCACAAACATCTCCTCTACCTTCAGACAGCACAACGTTTGAATCCCTGGCAAGCCAGATGGACCCTCTTTTTCTCCACATTTGACTACTTGATTCACTTTTGTCCTGCAGTCAAGAACATCAAGACCAATGCTCTCTCCTGGGCCTCTGACGTTGCTAGGCTAGACTGAACTCCTCAGAATATTGTTCCCCCTGAACGGTTGATCACGGCTGCCCCCATTGACCTTCAACATGTTCCCCCGGGAAAAACATTTTTGCCTCCTGGGTTCAGGAAGAAAGTCTTGAAGTGGGGACATTGCTCGTTATTTGCTGGTCACCCCGGAGTACAAAAATCTTGTTCTCTTATCTCTCAGCACTACTGGTGGTCTGACCTGGATCGTGACATCAAGGATTTTGTTCTTTCCTGTACCATGTGTGCCAGTGACAAGACTCTGTGCCTATAAATTAAGGGCCTCCTGCAGCCTTTGCCTGTTCTAGAGTGTCCATGGATTTTATCAATGACCTTCCTCCTTCTTGAATAATACAGTCTGTTGGGTGGTTACGGACTGGTTTTCGAAAATGTCCCAGTTCATGCCCGTGCCTGGGCTCCCTTCTGCTCCTCAGCTGGCAAATCACTTCTTCCGACACATTTTGCATGGTCTACCCTTACATATCTCCTCGGATAGAGGAGTCCTATTCGTCTCCAAATTCTGGCATGCTGTGTGCTCTCATCTCCAAGTCAAGCTGGACTTTTCCTTGGCTTACCAACCTCAAACCAACGGTCAACCAAATTCTGGGAGACTATTTGCGCCACTTTGTTTCCGTACGACAGAACGACTGGTCCAACTTGTTACCGTGGGCAGAATTTTCATACAATCATCGGGACTCTGATGCAGCCGGAGTCTCCCCGTTCTTTATTGTCTTTATTGTCCCTCTGCCTGTTTCCTCTGAGGTCCCTTCTGTTTAGGACCAAGTACGGGATATCTCAACTATCTGGCCAGAAACTCGACGGTCCTTACTGCAAGCTTCTTCCGGTATAAAAACTCAGGCAGACAAGAAGAGGAGAATTCTCCTGACCTTCGCTTCAGGGGACAAGGTTTGGTTGTCCGCCAAGTATGTGCGCTTAAAGATCCCCAGCTGCAAGTTGGGTCCCCGGTTCCTGGATCCTTTCAAGGTCCTTCGGCGAATTAACACGTTGGCTTACAAGCTCTGTCTGCCTCAGTCTCTCCGTATCCCGAACTCCTTCCATGTCTCTCTCCTCAAACCTCTGGTCCTCAACCGATTCTCCCAGGGGAATGTCTCTCCCCCCCCATTAGCGGACTCTGCTGATATCTTTGAAGTGAAGGAGATCCTGGCCATGAAGACTATCAGGGGAAAACTGTTCTTCCTTGTTGACTGGAAGGGGTTTGGACCTCAATAAGGTCCCGAAAGCTAATATCTTGGATCAGGATCTTGTTCGCTGGTTTCTTTTGCCTAAAAAGAGGGGGAGAACTAAAGGAGGGGAGCATTATGGATTATGGGCAGCGCCACAGCCCGACATGCTGGCTGCGGGTGCACCCGCGTCCCCTCTCCCCGCACACTGCCGGGAATGGGTGGCGCCGCGGCTCGCACGTCGGGCTGCGGGTGCGCTCGCTATGCCGGCAGGTACTCACCTAGACGCGCTCCTGCTCGTCCGTCTTCCTCTACCGGCCTCTGCCAGCCGTGCTCCCTAGGGCGCGCATGCACCGGCTCTCTGAGATTTAAAGGGCCAAGGCGCTGGTAATTGGCTAATTGCTGGGCGCTGACCCTATATAATCCTAGCTCCTCCCATACTTCCCTGTCAGATCTACAGTGCTCTAAGCTTCAGAGAAAGCGTTCCTGACTGAGTTTTGTTGTACCGTATTCCAGTTCCTCTGCTACTTGACCACGAACCTTTGCCGCCTATACAGACCTTCCTGCCTTTACCCAACCAGGAGCCTGCTTTACGATTCTGTACCTCGTCTCACCTCGGCCACCACCGCAGGCAAGTCGCACAGGGGTAGCGACCTGGGGGTTCGCTTACTGCAGCAAGTACACCACGCTTTGCAGCGGGCCAACAGCCCCTTAGTATCCGCTCCCTGGTGCAGTTTATAACATCGCCTGCAGTGGTACAACGGATCCACTACTCCAGATGTTACAGGTACCATTTGGGTAGAGCTGTATCCTTATGTCAGTGGCCGCACAGTTGTTCTACAGGAGTCCAAGCTGAAGAGGGACAGGGGTCGGAGACGTCAGCCCCAAATAAGCCTGAACAAATGCCAGGACCTGCTGCACTTAAGGAGTCTGATGTGACATTACTAATGCTTTCCACATCCAGGATAGAATAGATAGCGCCATGAACCACCATACACCACGACCCGGTGGGCAACGGTTCAGGGTTTTCCTCAAGTTCTGATTTCATATCTTGAAGTCGGACTTCATGGCCAAACCCAGAAACTCATTGCAGCAGTTTGGCACTAATGTTCTGACTCAAATGGACGCAGCAATGACCGTGTGAGCTGGTGGGCACAGACTGGTCACATTTAGCACTTTTACACCCAAATTGTTATATTCTAAAAGGCTCATGGGAAATGAGCTAGGACTGTGCAATGTCTCCTATTGGATGTAGCATTCCTCAAGTCCCATCCGACTCACTGAACCTTGTTATGTGAATTGGATTAGAGCCAAACCAGATACTCATCTGCAGACAGCTGTTTCAGGGTGTTTGAGTAGAGTGCAAAGTAGAGCACTGGCTGGCTAGGTGAGAGGCTCTAGGCATAGCTCAAAAGGGGAAATGTTCCTCAATAGGGAGAGTAACCATGTACAGTTGAAACCATACACGATAGAAAAGCCTCATCTGCAGGTTTTCCTCCCCCTCTATATAAAGCCCCATCTGCAGGTTTCTGCCTCCCTCTATATGAAGCCTCATCTGCAGGTTTCTCCCTCCCTCTATATAAAGCCCCATCTGCATGTTTCTCCCCTCCCCTCTAGATAAAGCCCCATCTGCAGGTTTTTCCCTCCCTCTATATAAAGCCCCATCTGCAGTTCCTTTCCCCTCTAATATAAAGCCCCATCTGCAGGTTTTTCTCTCTGACATGAAATCAGAATAAACCTTCCACATTTTAGGTCAATTAGGAACCAAAATTATTTCTATTCCCCAAATGCAGAATCATGAGAGGGAGAATTTTTAAGGCATTTTATTACTTTCTGTAAAGTCAGCAGTTTCCATACACTGGGATGACTCCGCCTTTGCACAATTTGGGACCGCCCATATGATGATGTCAGGTCTGTGGAAGCTTCTGATAGGTTTATTGGCAACATCTGAGTTAATTAGAGACACAACTGTGGATGTGTTTAATAAAACACACCAGAAACACACTGCTTCTGTGTGTAACATCATGGGAAATTTTAAATAAATCAGCCAAGATATCAGGAAGAGAATTGTGGACTTGTACAAGTCTGGATCATCCTTGGGTGCAATTTATAGATACCTGAAGGAGCCTCGTTCATCTGTACAAACAATTCTACACAAATACAAACAAGATGGGAATGTCCGGCCATCATACCGCTCAGGAAGGAGACGGGTTCTGTGTCTCAGAGGTGAACGTGCTTTGGTCCGACATGTGCATATCAACCCAAGAACAAAAGCAAAAGACCTTGTGAAGATGCTGGTGGAAGCTGGTAAGATTGTGTCATTATCCACAGTGAAACGAGTCCTGTATCAACATGGGCTGAAAGGCCGCTCTGCCCGGAAGAAGTCATTACTCCAAAGGAAACAGAGTAAAGCTAGATTCATGTTTGCAAATGCTCAGGAACAAAGACCTACATTTCTGGAGACCTGTCCTGGGGTCTGACGAAACTAAAGCTGAACTGTTTGGCCATAATGATTATTGTTACATTTGAAGGAGAAAGGGAGAAGTTTGGAAGCCTAAGAACACCATCCCAACTGTGAAACACGGGGTGGCAGCATCATGTTGTGGGGTTGTTTTTGCTGCAAGAGGGACTGGTGCACTTAACAAAATAGATGGCATCATGAGGAAAGAAGATTATGTGGAAATACTGAAGTAACATCTCAAGGCATCAGCCAGGAAGTTACAGCTTGGGCGGAAATGGGTCTTCCAAATGGACAATGACTCGAAGCTGCTGCCAAACTGGTTACAAAGTGGCTTCAGGAGACCAAGTCAATGTTCTGGAGCGGCCGTCACAAAGCCCTGATCTCCGTCCTATTGGAAATGTATTGACAAAGCTGAAAAGGCCGGAGCGAGCAAGAGCCCCCCAAACATGGCTCAGTGACACCAGTTCTGTCAGGAGGAAGCGGCCAAAATTCCTCCCAACTATTGTGAGAAGCTTCTGGAAGGATCCAGAACGTTTGACCCGAGTCCTACAGTTTAAGAGCAAAGCCACCAAATACTAATGAAATGGAGGAAACTTCTGACTTTACAGAAAGTAATAAAAATGCCTTAAAAATTCTCCCTTTCATTATTCTGTATTTGGCAAACAGAAATAATTTGGGTTCCTAATTGACCTAAAACGGGGAAGGTTTATTCTGATTTCATGTCAGAGAGAAAAACCTGCAGATGGGGCTTTATATAGAGGGGAGAAAAACCTGCAGATGGGGCTTTATATAGAGGGAGGGAGAAACCTGCAGATGGGGCTTTATATAGAGGGAGGGAGAAACCTGCAGATGGGGCTTTATATAGAGGGGAGGGAGAAACCTGCAGATGGGGCTTTATATAGAGGGAGAGAGAAACCTGCAGATGGGGCTTTATATAGAGGGAGGGAGAAACCTGCAGATGGGGCTTTATATAGAGGGGAGGGAGAAACTGCTGGGTTCAACTATAGGTGTGTGGAGACTTATATATCATTAGTGGCTCCACTGAAACTTAAATATATTCTAAAACACTCATAAGAAAGGAGCTATGACTCTGCAGTGCTACCAAGTAGATGTAGGGTTCCTCCATTCATGTTTGACTCACAGAGCCTTGCAATGTAAATGGGATTAGAGTCAACCAGATACTCATTTGCAGACAGCTGTTTTGGGGTGTTGCACCTCTTTCATGCAGAGTAGAATACTGGATGGCTAGATGAGAGGATTTAGGTTTATTCCAAAGTGGTAACCTTCATCATTAGGGGAAGGCACCATGTAGGTGTGTGGAGTCGTATCTCGTCTTCCATGTGCCTTTTAAAATATATTTAAGTTTCAGTGGAGTGACTAGTGGTGAGTAAGTCTCCAAACACCTGCATGGGGCCTCTCCCTAATGATCTACCTCTAGAAACTGTCACATAGTCAAACAGTACCCTGTTCTGCACTAATGAGGGGCAAACACCCCAAAACAGCTGTCTGCAGATGAGTATCTGGTTAGCTGTAATCCCATTCACATTGCAAGTCAGATGTGACTTAAGAGATGCTCCATCCAATAGGTGACACTGCAGAGCCCTAGCTTAGCCCTAGCATTTCTCACAAACCTTTAAGAGTATATTGAAATTTCAGTGGAGTGACCTTTGTGAATAAGTCTCCACACACCTACATGCCTCTCCCTAAAGAGGAACATTACCCCTACATCTAAAGCATCTTAACCAGCCAACTAGTATCCTACTATGCACTGATGAGGGGCAACAACCCCGAAACAGCTGTCTGCAGATGAATACCTGAAAGGCTTTAATCCCATTCACACTGCAAGGCTCATTGAGTCAGATAAGGAACGCTGCATCCAATAGATGGTGCTATATAGCTCTATCACATTTCCTTGGAGCCTTTTAGAAATATTGATTAGTAGAGTGACCTGGTGGTAAATTTTCCAAAACCCCCCCCCCCCCCAAATTTAAAAGTTCTCCCTAATGGGGGTGTTTCCCCTTTA
>JAODAL010085461.1:0-10581 GCA_025379985.1 Phyllomedusa bahiana
GGGGATAAAAAAAACCGTCTTTTCACCGCCAAAAAGACATTTTTCCTGTTGCATAATTAACAAGCAAAGGTTAATTACAATTTTTCTCTTGTTGTGTAGCGTAAAAAACACCCATTGTAACACGCTACAAGTGGTAGTTTGTGGTGGCTCAATTGTGTGGCGCAATTTACATCCAGGGTTAATTAAGCGTTTTTTTTTGCTGCTGTGGGGGACTAAAATAACCGTCTTTCACCGCCAAAAAATAACATTTTTCCTGTAGCATATTCACAAGCGAAGGTTAATTACAATTTTTTCTCTTTGTGTAGCGTAAAAAACACGCCATTGTAACACGCTACAAAAGCTAGTAGTTTGTGGTTGCTCAATTGTTTGGGCAATTTACACCCAGGGGTTAATTAAGCATTTTTTTGCGGCTGTGGTGACTAAAAAAAACCGTCTTTCCCCCCAAAAAAAAATTTACATTTTTCCTGTAGCTAATTCACAAGGGAAAGGTTAATTACAATTTTTTCTCTTGTTGTGTAGCGTATAATACATGCCATTGTAACACGCTACAAAGCTAGTAGTTTGTGGTTACTCAATTGTTTGGTGCAATTTACATCCAGGGGTTAATTAAGCGTTGTTTTGCTGCTGTGGTGACTAAAATAAACCGTCTTTTACCCCCAAAAAAATACATTTTTCCTGTAGCATAATTCACAAGCGAAGGTTAATTACAATTTTTTCTGTTGTTGTGTAGCGTAAAAAACATGGCATTGTAACACGCTAAAAAGCTAGTAGTTTGTGGTTGCTCAATTGTTTGGCGCAATTTACATCCAGGGGTTAATTAAAGGGGTGTTATCATTTGAGCTGTTCGTGCTGTTCTGCTAATTTTCTCAGATTCAGTTTGAAATCCAGGGGCGTGTCTCTCCTCTGAGCAGGCGTGTCTCCCCTCCCAGCAGGCATGTCTCTCCTCTCAGCAGGCGTGTCTCCCCTCACTGAAAAACTGTGAATCTTCATTTTGTTTGAAGCAGGGGATGCAGAAATTTTGTCTGGATATAACAGCTCTTTTGCCTCCTGCATGCTTATTTCTGCAGCCTTGAGGCTCCAAACTCCAGCAAGCACCTGTCATATGTCTTAGTTTACACACAAATGACATTGAAAGCCAACAGCTTTAACTTCTAGTGGTCTTCACCCAAATTGTACTGACAACAGGCAGAGACCTTTACGCAACTACAAGGACAAATGTCAGCTTCAAGTAAAGATCTCTGCTTGCTGTCAGTAACATGAGAGTGAAAACAATGGAGGGAGAAGCAACTCGCTTTTAGAAAAGACCCTGCTCAGCCTGTTACTAATTGGGCTGTTGGTGCAGTGTAGAGTTTTAGCTTTACAACGAAGGGGTTTGGAGTTCTAGTCCCCCACAGACTATCCCCCCCCCCTAAATTCTCCACATAGTATAGAGACCTAAAATATATATGTCAATCTCTATATGATATTATATATATATATTATTTATATATATTATATTTTATACACATACATAGCTCCCCCATATCATGTCTCATCCCACAGAGTATATGCATTGTATCACATATGTTGGAAGTGCTTGGTGTGACTACTGTGACAATGGGACACTATATTTGGGAGCTTTGTGTGTGATATGAATAAAATTATAGATGTCTACACATATATTTTCATATCTTTACATATGTGTACAATTTATAAAAGAAAAAAAAAAGAAAACTACTGATGGGGCTTGAACTCCCAACCTCTGTATTGCAAATGTGATCACCTAAGCACTGCACTATACAAGCAGCTTATGCAAACACATTGTTGAATCCTTATGTTATACACTACAGACGATAACATCATAAGGAGGTGGGGCTTGCATTAGCCCTGAGGAATGAACGCCCTCTTTCAAGTAAGAGCTTAAGAGACCTGTAGGAGGTGAAAAACCTCTTGCAAAAGCCCTTAAAACAGGCAGTCATTGCCAAGATCATCACCATGAGAGCTGGGAGATATATATAGAGACAGCAGTTCTTGGTTTCACTATCAATTTTAACAGCTCAGAGGGGAGTAAACACAGGTGTGCAGGCAGCCAATCACAGCGCAGGGGGCGTGGCCGGGCGTTTCCTGTCTAGGGGCTATCCCAACGGGCTGAATAAAAAGTGCAGCCAGCCAATCACATTTGCAGGGGTTGTGTCTAGAAAATCGACCAGGGGGCATTTTGACCAGCATCAAAGCAACAGCAGAAACAGAATGCAGATTTACAGAGAAGCTCATATCTACTAAACCAAGTGATTGAGGTAATGCAACCCAATTACAAAAATGCTTATTTTTACTGTCCCCATAAACTGAGACATTTATCTTTGTAACGATAAAACCCCTTTAAGAGTTGTTTTTCTGCTGTGGTGACTAAAATAAACCGTCTTTCACCGCCAAAAATACATTTTTCCTGTAGCATAATTCACAAGCGAAAGTTAATTACAATTTTTTCTCTTGTTGTGTAGCGTAAAAAACACTCCCTTGTAACACGCTACAAAGCTGGTAGTTTGTGGTTGCTCAATTGTTTGGCGCAATTTACTTCCAAGGGTTAACTATGTATGTTTCTGCAGTTGTACTCAGTAAAAGGAAACTTTCTTTATCACCGCCACAGAAGGGAAAATTTTGTAGCGTAATTCATACCAAGGTTAATTAAGCCTGTTTGTGCTTTACATTCAGTAAAATACACAGAGTTTTTTAAACGGCACAATACTTAGTCAAATTTTTCCCCGCCCATTTGTGGAGCGCAATTTATATCCAAGGGTTTTCCCAAGCTTGTTACTGGGTTCATTTGGAGTCAAAAAACAGGGTGTGTATTTATCATATACAGATATTTCATCAACAGTGTCTGTACATTTTAGAACAAACAGTATGTCCCGGGCAGAGAGGGGGGCAGGCTCTTCACCTGCGAGTGGCGAGGCAACAAACATTCCAGGCCAGGTCGCAAAACAGCAAGGGGACGTCGCAGAGGGGTACTCGGGAGGTACAACTGCTGGTCATCTAGCGGGGCCGGGTTGTTCAGCAACCCAAAGGTTCTTGATTGGTTGTAGGTCATCCACTTCCCCCCAGATACATCGACAACCCCAGTCAAGGTCGGTGGGAAAGGCAACAAACCCTTAGTTGGCATGGCTCGGGGAGGGGTCAGCGCCCTCACTGTCCCCAAACCCGCCTCTGTCCATCCGGGTTTCCCCCCCTAGTCTATATGGGCGGGTCAGCGCCACTAATAGCGAGGATGAACCAAATTTTAGGGGGGCGTCAGCAGTATTGGCAGGAAAAAAATGGGGCCCAATATCCCGCTTTTTGCGTAGGCGCAAATATAGATGTTGAGAGTGGCATGGGAGGTCATGTTGGGGAGGGGGCAGCCCCTTTATACCAAGACCTGTGTGGGACAGCGGAGATAAACACAAATAGTGATGATGTTGCCGACCGCACTTGGGAGCCGGGTGGGGAAGGGGTTTTCATGGCGGGAAGAGGCGTCCGCTTGCGGTCGGAGAGCGCAGCCAGAAAATGGGTTGTTGGCCCCTGAGTCCGGGGTAGCAGCAGTGTGGGTCGGGAGCCAAGCGGGCCCCGGGGTAATAAAAAACCCCCTTTGCAGGGCCCAAAAAAAGTGCGGGACAGGGGTCAGCAGGGGGTGCGTGTCACTCATGCGGGCGTTGGCGGGGGAAAAAAACATACTCGGCGGGGTGGCATTCTTTTGCTGACATGGGGAGCCGAAATATGGGTATAGAGAATTTTTTTAGGCAGAAAGGAGCGGGTCAGGGGAGCAACGTTGGCCCCCGGCCCCGTCAAACATGCAGCGTCACCATCCGTTGGCCTGGGGTCAAGTGGCTCAATTTTGGTGGTCCTCTGCCGCCACAGCAACAGCAGCAGCAGCGCCCATGGCACCCTGCCATTTTCAGCCATTTAAGGCCCACCAACCCCCAAAAAGGGGGAGCTGTTTTTCTTTGAAAATTTTCTCCCGGGTCCAGATGCCCTGCTCCTCGCTAATGGCGCCAGCAGTGTTCAGCAGGGATTGAAAAGAGACAACATTTATGGCCCAAACATTCCTAAGGTGCAGAAGCGCTGCCCCTGTCCATTTTGGGGTTGAGTCCCTCCCTTTTCCCAAATGGGGCTCTGCACCGTTAGAGAAACTAATGTTTTGGTGGCTGAGATGGGAGTTTCCAAGCCTTTATTTTTTTTTTCAAAAACGCAGTACCAGCATTCAAAAATATGTAGAACAGAAGGGGGGCCAGTCCTTACTTATTGGTTTGTTCCAAGGGTGCACGGCCGCGGGTCTGGAGCTGTAACCGGTCGGGCCCAATACTTCCCTTTTACCCCCAGGGGTGAATGTGCTCCGGCCCGGGGACCCAAAATTTTGGACAGGGACGCCCTTTTCCCCTCCATTTTGTCAAATGCGGCCCCTATGCCAAATGTCCCCCCTCCCCCCTCCTCCCCCACCACCATCACTCGCCCAAAGTATGCCCCCACATCCCACATTGTAGGGCACAGGGGTGTCACGCAGTTTACACCTGGCTTGCCTCGGGAAACGAAAGTACACAGGGAGGAATGCCCCACGTCATGCAGCAAAAATCATGTGTGGCTTTCTCCGCGCCAAACTGCAAACGGAAACCATGGTGACGGACAATGTGAGGAACATGGTGTCCGGCGCTGCACCAGGAGGGATGGTCCATGAGCCCTGCATAGCGACGTGTTCAATCTGTTGTGAAAAGGTTCCTAAAGCTTCCAACCGATCTTCGAAGTTTTCTGAAAAGGGCCCGGGAAACTGTGCATGCACTTAACCTTTCCCTAAAAACCAGGAACACCCCCCCTCGAGTTTTAGTTCAGAACGGCCTCCCCCAACACACTCTGTTTGCGTGTTTCCCACCTGTTGGAATTCCCAGCCTGCACATGTTGGACCGACTGTATAACGGAAAAAAGGGCCCTTTAAAACGTTTTTTTGAGATCCAGGTGGCAGAGTACTCCCCTGTGAACTTTGAATTCGCCAGTTGCAGCTCAGCGTGAATTTCCTTTGTTGAGGCCATTTGGGAGGCCCGTTATTTGTCAGTCGTGGGGGAAAAGAGATGAAAAAAGTCATTCACTGCTTGTGTCCTGGAACAGTGCTGAAAAATCTGTTGGGCGGGGGATGGGAGGGCCTACATCTCACGACCAATGAGTCCGGGGGGACAAGAAGGGAGGAGGAAGGGAGGAGGACATTGGAGCAGAAGCTTTTTTGGGTGAAATGGGGATTTTTTCCCCCCAGGTGACAAAGAGGGGAAACAGGACAGCGGGGAGGGGGTAGATGGGATGGGGAAACGAGGAGTGACCCGAAAGCACCGTGGCAGATAATGGAATGGAGGCGGGAGCCCCCGGAGTACTTGTGCAGGGCCCGCGCATGCTGTTTTTCCCTGGTAGTGCAGCCGAATGTCCACCCCGGGCAGAGGGATGATTCTGGCTCTCCACCCTATTGGCCCCTCGTACCGATCCAAAAATGGGACCCTTTTTTCCCCCAGCTATTGAGGGGGGAGGACAAATTAAATATTAGGTAAATCCTCCGTGTAGTTGGCCACTGTCTAGTGCGGCATCGTCCCTCCTCTGACCGGGGGGTTCCTCAGCGCTCACGTACTACGCCCAGCTGCTGGGTAAAGGGGGGGGGGGGGTAGGAGCGTACCAGCCCCATCAGCGCACCCAAGTCGGGACCCCTGATGAGCATTTTCCTTCCCCCGCCTTGAGGGGAGGGCAGTCGCCAGCGCAGGGGACCTGGATGTCCTGAACCAACAGGGGGTGGCCTACTTGGAAGCACTCCCCACCCATTTAGAAGTCGCTGGACTATGGGCAGCCAAACTGGATGTGTGGGCGAAACTTGCGGTTTCAGTGGAGAAGCTGTCCTCCCCCGGCCGGGAGTGTGGCTTCAAGTGGGTGTTCAGTGCGGGGGGGGCCATTGTTACCCCAAGGGAACCCGTTGTCCCGGGAAATGTGGAACAACTGCCCTTTGTCAGATGAACAGGCGTGAATGGGCCGGGATTTCCAACACCTGCCTTGGGCCCCGTAGACTACATCACCTGACGCCCCCCCAAACTGTGAAAATTTTGGGTTAAAAAACTACCTGCCTCAGCCACTATTCTGTGCCCCCCTCCCTGTGCCACAAATCTGCTGCGTTTCTCCATTGCCCCAACCATCTTTTCCAGGGATGGGATTGCCCCCCACCTCCACATTCATTGTGCCATTTTTTTGACCTCAGGCTGCTTGTTCTGGTGGTGACTCCACACTGTGTCATTGGTTTCCTTCTGACTAACTGTTGCTCCTGCCGCCGTCACTCCACCTCTGTCATTGTCCACCTTCCCCCCCCCCCAATTTTGCCACCCTTTTCCCTGAATGTCATTGGCCCTTGTCTGACCTCATCTGCTGACGCCGTCACCTCCACTTTTTGTCATTGTGCCCTTTTGTGGCCCACTCCCGTTTTTGCCACCTCCAGAATGTTTTGTGCCACTCTCTGATCTTGGTGCTGTGCCGTGACATCCACATTGTGTTTTTTTTGCCCCTTGTGGCCTAACCCCGTTTTTGCCACCTCCCGAATGTATTGTTACTGTCTGCCTATGTGCTGCCACCCCCTCACTCCCCACTTGTCATTGGCCACTTTAAATCATGGCTGCTGTTTTGCTGGTGCCGGGAAAAATCCACACTGTGTATTGTGCCACCCCTGACCTCATGCTGTTGCTCCCCGCCGCCGTCACCTCCACTTTCTGTCATTGTGTCCCTGTGGGCCTTTCTCCCTTTTTTTCCCCCTCCAAAATGTCATTGTGCCACTGTATGCCTTTATGCTGTGCTTGGTGCGCCGTGACCCCCACCCTGTCATTGGGCCATCTTGGCCTACTCCCTTTTTTTCCCCCCAGAATGCATTTTGCCACTCTCTGACCTCATGTGCTGCAGCCGTCACCTCCACATGGTTTTAAAGTCCACTTGTGGCCTATCCAGTTTTTTTCCCCTCCGAATTCTTTTTGCACTGTTGACCCCAGCTGCTGCCGCCGTCACCTAAAACTGTGTAATTGTGCCATCTGTGGCCCCACTCCCCGTTTTTGACACCCTCCAAATGTCATTGGGGCCACTTCTGACCTATGGCTGTGCCGTGACCCCACTCTCTGTCTTGTGCCACCCTTTTGGCCCACTCCAGTTTTTTTCCACCCCCCAGAATGTCATTTTGCCACGTCTGACCTCTCTGCTGCTGTTTTGCTGGTGCCTGAAAATCCCCATGTGTCATTGTGCACTCTCTGACCTCATGCTGTTGCTCCCGCGCCATCACCTCCCCTCTCTGTCATTTTGCCCTCTTTGGCCTACTCCTTTTTTTTGCCACCCCCAGTGTCATTGTCCAATTTTTCTGCCTCATTGCTGGCCCCGTCACCTCCACCTGGTAATTGTGCCACTCGTGGCTACTCCCGTTTTTTTCCACCCCCGAATGTCATTTTGCCACTCTCTGACTCATGCTGCTGCTGCCGTGACCTCCACTCCTTCTTTGTGCCCCTCGGGCCTTCTCCTTTTTTGCCCTTCCAGAATGTCATTGTGCCCTTCTGACCCCCTGCTGCTGCGCCCTCACCTCCACCTGTGTCAATTGCCACTCTGTGGGGTACTCCAGTTTTTTGCCACTCCGAATGTCATTGTGCCACTGTTGACCTCTGCTGCTGCCGCCGTCACCTCCCCTCTCGTCATTGTGCCACTCTGTGCCTACTCCCGTTTTTTTTCCACCCAGAATGTCTTGTGCCCCCCTCTGCCTCATGCTGCTGCTGCCTTGACTCCCCCTCTCTTCATTGGACTCTGGGGCCTACTCCAGTTTTTGCCACCTCCAAATGTCTTTTTGCCCTGTCTGACCTCAGTGCTGCGTTTTTTTGCTGGGGCCATGAATCCACATGTGTATTGTGCCACTCTCTGACCCCTGCTGTTTTTCCTGCCGCCAAACACCTCCCTCTTGTCATTGTGCCATCTGTGGCCTACTCCCATTTTTGCCCTCCAGAATGTCATTGTTTCAATCTCTGACCAAGCTGCTCCGCCCTCCCCCCCCATGTGTAAATTTTGCCACTCTGTGGCCACTCCAGTTTTTGCCCCCCTCCCCGAATTCTTGGCCACTGTTGACCCTGCTGTGACGCCGCCCCCTCCACTCTCTGTCATTGTGCCCTCTGTGGGGACTCCTGTTTTTTTCCACTTTTTAAATGTTATTGTGACAATGTCTGAACTCATGCTGCGCTGTGGCTGCGCCGGGACCACACACTTGTCATTGTCCTCTCTGTGGGCCCGTCCTGTTTTTGCCACCTCCAGAATTCATTGTGCCATGTCTGACCCCCATGTGCTGTGGCTGTCCGTCACCCTCCCCATCTGTCACTAATGTTGCACCCTTTCTCTCGCTTGTTTTTTTTTTGCTGTCGTTGCCATGGGGTTTATCAGTCCAACATTTCCCCTTTAGTTATTTGGGCAGTTTTTTCCCCTTAAAATGCCAGGGAAATTTTTTTAGTGAACGATTCTAAAGCGGCGGAGTCAGTGCTGTCATCTAAAAAAACAACATTGTTTGAAAAACCAAAACCCAAACTCCCCCTGCATATTTAAGGGGTGAAACAACGTTTACGCCCCTGCAGGCTCGTGAGCCTGGAAAAAAGCTGTTTTTTAAAGTGATTCGTCCCCATAATTCGGAACGAAGTTATTTTTTTTCGGGAAATTCGGCGAAGTGAGCGGACCGAATTTTTTAGAAATTCGCCCCCTCTCTACCCCGTAGTATAGCTGCATTCACAGCAAAATGCCCCAAAAAAATTTAAAACATGACCCCTTTAGCCACCTTTTACATTTGTGAAGAAAAAAAGTCTGTCAAAAAAAATAAAATTTTTTTAAAAAGGACCTGTAGTTGCTGCATTTCCCGCAAAATGCCCCAAAAAATTTAAAACATGCCCCTGAGCCCTTTTGACAATTTTGGGAAAAACAAATGTCGTTTTAAAAATAAAAAAATTTTTTTATAATAGGACCTGGTTTGCTGCATTTAAAGGGCCCTGGGCCCAAAAAATTATAAAAATGATTCTCACCCCACTTTTAAAAATTGTGGGGAGAAATGCCCAAAAAAGCCACATTTTTTTCCCAAAGGCCCATAATTATAGCTGTATTCACAGCAAATGCCCCCCAAAACCATTGACAATGCAAAAAAATTCTAAAGATAAGTAGTAAAGGGAATCGGTTTTTCTGAAACCTTGCTGCTTTTACGTCCCCCTCACAGCAAAACCAGCAAAATAAACTGTTGGGAAGAGAAAAAAAAATTGCAGTAAAAAAAAATGATCTTTTAAAAAAAAGAAAGATATTTGAAGAGGAATGTAAAGTAGACCGGAAAAATTCGGTGACCTGGGCAATTGGGGCCAAACATCATCACGGATCCATGCCGATTAAATCTTGTAAAAAGT
The DNA here is from genome assembly GCA_025379985.1 of Phyllomedusa bahiana. Classification (NCBI taxonomy): domain Eukaryota; kingdom Metazoa; phylum Chordata; class Amphibia; order Anura; family Hylidae; genus Phyllomedusa; species Phyllomedusa bahiana. The sequence continues at coordinate 9,417 of JAODAL010085461.1, forward strand.
AAAACGACCACATTACTGGGGAAAGGGGATGGTTTGTCTGTAATGACCCCTCCAGCGTGCTGAAGGTCCGTCAGAATGACGCGTGCTGGGGCAGGACAACACCTCTATGGCGTGGGGCGGCTCGGGCCATTCATCCTTTTTGGTTTCCCCAGAAGTCTACGGGGTCCGGAAACACTAAAAAAATCGGTTTGAACGAGTAGTCGTGCACCATGATCTTTAAACTGGGCCCGTGTGTTTTATTGTTCCCCGCATTGGGATGCGTTTGGGGGGGGGGGGAAATAAGATTGCCAGAGGGCATCCATTAGGCTTCTGCCATTGCCTTTCTGCTGCGCCCCTACGGCTACTTGGCACTCTCTGCTGTCACGTCGCTGACGTGTTCACCGTGAACATTTGAAGAACGTGAACAGACGCAAAAGTTGTTCCAGTTGATCAATCGCAAAGGGCTCCATTTCCTGCATTTTACTCTTATTTGGGTGGGTGGAAGGAAAAAGTTTAGTTTTTTTTTTACCGGGGATCCAGGAGGGGGCCCCCGTAATGTTGTTTATTTTGATGGCCCTTAAAGCGAGAATTATGTTGGAGGAAATGGAGCATCCAAGCTTTATGTGAGATATGGAGCCCTTTTTTCCCAAACCCCCTGGGCGAGGGGCACAGCAAACTGATTTCCCTTTCCCATCTTCCTCCTCCGCCCAAATTTCCTTTAACTCCTTTCCAAGGCAGGGACATCGGAAAAATCGTGTCTTGGAATACCTCTCCTCCTCCCCCCCTCCGCTTCCCCGGCACAGCTTCAACACATCCCTGATTTGCCCCAGTGATGCACCCTGAGAGCTGATGTGCCACCTTGAATAGTCTGGACCCCGAACCACTGCCTAAATTTGGACCGATAAAATTTAGAAACTGTCGGGCCTTGTGGATTCGATGGAGGGAAAAGGGTCCGTGTCCGCATCTGTGTCCGCTCCCCTCCCTCGCTGGGGCCTGATGTTTCAGAGTGTCCAACGATCGTTCCAGAACTAAAATCACCAAAATGGTCATGCTGACAATGGCATTGTCCGCACTGACCCTTTTGGCGGCTTCTTCAAAACCTGGGAGGATGGTGCAGGCTCTTTCACCGCCTCCCTCTGGTGGCTCAAACACCCCCAGGTCCGCCCGCTGCTTGTCAGGCCATGTG
>JAODAL010085462.1:0-10581 GCA_025379985.1 Phyllomedusa bahiana
CCCCAAAAAAATTATAAATATACTTTTTCAGCCACTATTAAAAAATTGTGAGGGAGAAATGCCACTTAGAAGTCACATTTCTTTTCCCAAAAGGGAAACCATGTTTTATTGGGGAAACCTAAACACCCAAAAATGACCTCAAAACCATTAAACAAGGGCGAAAATTTCCTTTAAGATAAAGTGAGTAAATGGAATACGGTTTTGTCATAAAACCTTTTTCGTCTTTTTACATCTCCTCACAGAAAAAACCAGCAAAATAAACTGTTGGGAAAAGAAAAAAAAATTTGGCAGAAAGGGAAAAATGACCCTTTTTTAAAAATTTTTCAAGGGACCTTTTCCTGTTTGAAAAGGAAGTGAAGTTAAACGGGAAACTAATCGGTGCCTCCGGAATTTGGGGCCACAAAATCATCAGAATCCTCCCTTATTCATCTTAAAGAAAGTCAAACGATCCAAAATTATCTGTGGAAACCCGGGATGCGTTTGCCCTGAAAAGACTCCCCCAAACCTGTGCTGGAGGTCCGCTCAGATATGACCTGGTTTCCGGCAAAACAAAAAACCTCTAGGGCGTACGACCAGTTTTGGCCCTTTCCCGCCCCCAATTTGGATACCCAGAAGTCTTTTGGGGCCCCGGAAAACACATGAAAAAAACACCCGTTTTGAGACCAATATTTCTGCACCATGATTTTAAACTGTCTCTGTGTGTTGGATTGTGCCCGGGGCATTGCATCCCGTTGGTAAAGGGGGTAAACAAAGTTTCCAAAAGGTCCCCCCATTAGCTTCTCCCAACCTTCCCTTGCTGCTCCCGCACGCCAATTTGGGCACTCTCCCTGCTGTCACGTCGCTGATTTTTTTCCCCCCGTGAAAAAATTTTGGGGGGAACGTGAAGCAGCCCAAACCCAGATTTCTCCAGTTATAAATCAGGAAAGGGGTCTCCTTTTTCCGGAAATTTTATTTCTCTTTTTGGGTGGGGGGAAAGGGAAAAGGGGCTGATTTTTGTTTTGCCCCCGGGGGATCCAGGGGGGTTTGGCCACCCCGAAACCCTGTTTTTTCATTTTGAGGGCCTTAATGCGAGGACATGTTGGGGAAAAGGAGCACCCAAGCATTTTCATTTGAGAGAGGGACCCTTGTTTTCCCCAACCCTGGGGGTGGGGGGAAAACTAACAAACTAAACCTTCCCCTCATTTTCCCCTCCCCGCCTAAAAACCCGCCCCCAAACCCTTTTTCCCAAAGGGCAGGGACGTGGGAAAACACGGTGTCTAGGAAAAACCTCCCCCCTCCTCCTCCTCCTCCTCCCTGCCCCCGGGCACAGCTTAAACACAGCCCTGATTCCCTTTGAAAATAAATTGCACCCTGAGAGCTGATGTCCACCTTGCACAAAGCTCTGGACCCCAACCCACGCCTAATGAAACCGATGAAATTGTGAAACTGTCGGGGGGCCCTTTGGATTTGACGGAAAAAAAGGCTCCGTGTCCGCATCTGTGTCCGTCCCCTCCTCCGCGCTGGGGGGCCCCTTTTTTTCGGGAGTGCCCAAACGATCGTTCCAGAACTAAGATCCCCCAAAAATTTCCTCATGCTGACAAGGGCTTTGTCCGCACTGACCTTTTTGGGTGTTTTTCTTCAAAACTGGCAAGGATGGTGCAAAAGCCTTTTCACCTCCTCCATTTCCTTTGGTTCAACCCCCCGGGGCCCAAAAACCCCTGCTTTCGGGCCCATGTGTCACTTCGTACTGCAAAAAGGAAATTGCCTGCTGCCACAAATCGCTGGAGCTTGGAGGGGGGAATTTTCCAGCGTTTTTGCCAAGCAAAAAAGAGACGGTTTAACGGGGAGGCCGATTTCCCTTTGAAAACGCAGCCGGGCGGGACAAAAGCGGGGTTTTAACGCGGAATGCGAACTCAGACCTCGAGCCTTCTTCAGCGGGAAAGTCCAGACCCGGTACCCTTTTTGGGAAATTTTTTCGGGACGACAAGGTTCATGACATGTCCCCAACCAAGGGGAAATGTGCTCCACCCTCCCGTTTTTTAAGGGGGGCCCCAGCAGATTTGGGCCCTTTAAATCGCACACCCCCCCCTTTCCCTTTGGCACAAGGTTTTTTGTCACCCAGCCAGCGCTCGGCCCCTCGTTGCTTAGGGGGCCGTCCACAGCTCCTAAACCGTTGTGGATGGTCCCAAAGGGCAGTTTAAATTTTTCAACATGCCGGGTTTGTCTCGGGCACGAAATTGCCACCAGAGGACCTTGGGGAAGGAGCCCTGAAACCACCCCCCTGGGGTTTTGAAGAGCATTGCGCCAACCTGAAAAGCCACCGCCCCCCCCCAGAGAAACCCAAAACCCACTAAAAAAAAAAAACCCCCAAATGGGGGCTGTAAAAGGGATATAGCGGCCTTGGCCGGTTTTTACTAGTCCTGGGGTCTTTGGTGGATGGTTTTTTCCCCGGACACAGATGAAAAGAAAAACGCCTTAAAATTTTTTAGATGACACGTGGCGGCCCCAGGGCAGGGACGGTTTTTTCGGGCAAAGAAATGCCGGGTTTCGGCAAATGTTTTGGGGGCAAGCGGGGGCCCAAATGACTGGGGGAACCCATCTGTGTCCACCAAAAACGGAAAGGAAAACTTTTCCCAAAGGGCCCAAAAAGCCTGGCCAATCCCGACTTTCAGGTTTTTGGCTTTGGGAGGGTTTTGGGGTTTAAAAAGTGTTACTTCTCCCCCCAAACCTGGAAAAACCAAAGGCTGGCTCTAGCCCGGCCGCTGAAACGGCTTGCAGGTCACCCAAACTGGCGGAAGGAGAAGGGGTAGGATGGGTCTCTGGTGGTGCTGGGGTACCCCGGGCGACGGGGAGGCTGAAGGGAAGGCTGACCCCTGATAAAGCCCTCTGAAGACAGGGGCACGGGGGAAACACTTGGTGGGGGCGGAGGGGGAGGAGGGGGAAGGACAGGGGGTGTGACAGTGGTTGGAGGCCCGGCGGGGTCTGGCCTTTTTTGGCCAAGTGTTCCCCCCTTTTTCAACTCTTTCCCCTTCGTGAAATTTGACTAGAAAATTTTGGGTGGTGGTTAACCCCTTTAAGGTTCTCCCTCTACTTATCTTTTAGGGAAAAGGGCCATATGAAAACGGGGGTAAATCGGGAGGCTTGCTCAAAAAAGGGCCCCAGGCCTTGAGAGGTCCTGGCCCTTTTTGACAGCGGGGAAAGGGGTTTTTTTGGGCGCTGACCGGGGCTGGGGGAAAACAAATCACGGGCTTCTGTGCCCGGCCCCCCCCCCTTTTTGTTGCGGGACCCGTATTGCCCACTCCCCCCTCGTCTTCCTCCACGCCCACTGATGCAGCGCTCGCAAGAAATTTTCCTGCGGGAAAAGACCGGGATGGATCCGCAATGTCGTCATCATCAAAACATCAACACAGGTGACTTGGTGGGTCCGATTTCCTCCCATCCAAAGGCCTGGGGGCTACAAAAAGGGGGCACTGAAAGGGCTTTCCCCCGACCGCCCGGGAATTTTGCCATTAACCGGCTTCCTTCACCCCTTTTGAGGCTTTCCTTTAACGGGGCGCAGAGCAAAAAAAATAAACCTTTTTTGGCCTCTTGTTTTTTTTAAAAACATCCCTTCTGCCCCCAACCGCTTTTTGTCACAAAAAAGGGGCCCTTCAGAAAAGGGAAATTAAACCACAGGGGGTACACGATTTGACATTTGGGCGGCTTCATTTTTGGGCCCCAAGATGCTGAGATGCTTTTAAACGACTTTTTGTGGGCCTGACTGCGGGGACGGGGAGTAAGACTGCTAGATCAGGTTGCATTAACCACTGAAGGACAGATTTGGGCGACGATGTTCGTTACTTAGATTCACAAGGGCCCCGACCCCGCGTGACAGGGCCTGACGGGCCTGCAAAAAGGGCATCCCCCTGGGAAAGCGTGTTTTCCCCCAGCAAATGGAAGGAGCACCCTTTTCCCCTACCTCTACCTCCCCTGTGCTACCCCCCTCTTTGTTCCCTTTCCACCTGCATTTCCCCCCATGTTCAGAAAAATAAAAATTTGAGAAGGTAAGGAAAAGTTTTTTTGGGAAAATCTCTTTTTAAATGACGGCAAAAACAGCTATTCTCAAATCCCTCTAATCAAAAAAAAATTTCTGGGTTCAAATTTAACTGCAAGGGTCCCCCTCCAAAAAATCTGGGCTGGGGGAAAAGTCCAAAAAAAAAACGTAAAATGTTTTGTTTTGGGATAAAAACGGTAATTTTTTTTCACCTTTCAATTCCCCCTGGGGTGAATTTTTTAAATTGCTGTTTTAAGATTTTCGTAGATGCTGCTCAATTTAAAAAGTGCTGGGGGCGCAAAAGGTCAAAAAAAAACTAATGTTATGTTTTGATATAATAAACGGGGATTTTTTTCACCTTTCAATTCACCTGGGTGAATATTTGAATTGGCCCGTTTTTAAAAATTTACGAGATGCTGCTCAATGAAAAATTTCTGGTGCGCAAAAAATCCCAAAAAACCGTAACTGTTATTTTTTTATATAATAAACCCGGGATTTTTTGCACCTTTCAATTCACCTGTGGGGAATATAGAATTGGCCCCGGGTTTTAAAAAATTTAAATAATTCTGCCCTCAATGAACAAATGCTGGGTGCGCAAAAGTCAAAAAACACTAACCCGTTTTTTTGATATAAAAAAAACGGTATTTTTTGCACCTTTCCCTTTACCCGGGGGGAATAAAATTGCTGTTTTAAAAAATTTTCGTAATGCTGCTTTAATGAACAGTGCTGGGTGCGCAAAAAATCCAAAAAACAAAGTAACTGTTATGTTTTGGGTATAATAAACGGTATTTTTTGCACCTTTTTAATTTTACCCGTGGTGAATATAGAAAAATTTCTTTTTTAAAAATTTTTCGTAAATGCTGCGTCAATGAACAGTGCTGGGTGGGGCAAAAGCAAAAAAAACGGGAAATGTTATTTTTGATATAATAAACTTTAAATTTTTTGGGACCTTTTTAATTCACCCCGTGGAATTTTAAAATGCTGTTTTAAAAAATTACGTGATGCGCGTCAATGAACAGTGCTGTGGGGGGGCAAAAAATAAAAAACAAAGTAAATGTTAAGTTTTGATATAATAAACGGGATTTTTTGCACCTTTCAATTCACCTGTTGGGGGAATATAGAATTGCTTTTTAAAAATTAAAGTAAAATGCTGCGTCATGAACAGTGCGGGTGCCCCAAAAGTTAAAAAAAAAAAAACGTAACTGTTATGTTTTTTATATAAAAAAACGGTATTTTTTTTCACCTTTTAAATTTACCTGTGGTGAATATAGAATTGCTGGTATTTAAGATTTACGTAATCTGCCTCAAAAACAGTGCGGGTGCACAAAAGTCAAAAAACCCGTAACTTTTTTTGTTTTGATAAAAATAAACGGGATTTTTTTTCACCTTTCAAATTCCCCCATGGTGAATATAGAATTTGGTTTTTAAAATCTACTTTAAAGCTGCGTCAATGAAAGATGCCCGGGGGCGCAAAAAAAAAAACGTAACTGTATGTTTTCCCTAACATACACTGTATTTTTTGGGAACAAACAAAACCCGTGCGAAACAAGAATTTTCCCGGGGTTTTTATTTTAAGTGGGAAGGGTGGATATATCAACGTCAAAAGGTTGGGAATGGGAAAATTGAAAACCATCTGAAATGTATACTGGTAATAAAAGTGGAGTTTTGCAGCTAACAAAGGGGACCTGCCCCTTACTAGAAATGATGTTTATCCAATATAAGTTTTAGGCTGCCCAAAAAACCAGGGAAAAATTTTTAATAGCAAAATGTTTAAAAATAAAGATATTCCACTACAATGTCTACCCCTAAGTCTTTGGGGAAAATTTATCCAATTTTTTATAGTTTGAGCTTTTCTGTGGTTTGCCCGCGGGGCCCCCCCCCCCCCCTCCCCACCGCTTTAATTTACCCGTGGTAGATGCGGGTTTAAAAAAACTCTAGCTTTAAATACATAAAATGTTCAAATCCCTAATCTTTAAATAAAATTTGGGAAGGGGTCACAGCTAATAGTAGAGGTTTCTCGGGGAGAAAAAGACTAATTTTGCGACTGTTTGGGGCCCCAGGCAGAACGCAGGGCCCCATCCCTTAGAACCTTGGGGAACCCTGAGGCGAAACAGGAAACGCTGTTTTATGTAAAACGGTCATGTGATTTTTTTCCCGCCAATCCAACCATACACATCCCAAATCCAAAGACGTCGCACACACATCTCACCCTGCTCTATTCGTAATCTGATTTTCTGGCCGCCAAAAATTTCAGGAAGCGCCGAAAAAAAGGCGCCCGGGGTCTTAATAGATGATGGCAAAATTTTAACCTTTTAATTAAACGCATGATCTGGAAATTTCGATCACCATAAAAACCTTGCCGATTTCAACTTTGTCGATAAAAATCGCTCCAAAACTAAAAAGGGCCTTTAAATTTCCCAGGAAATATAATTTTTGTGAAATGGACCAACCAAATTGGGATTCCCTTCCGGGAATCATAAAAATTTTTTCCTTTTAGCAGGACCATAAGTAGGATGTGTTCCCGAAAATAGTGTACTAAATAAATAACGTACTGGATATTGAAAATGCACTTTTCTGATAGTAAAGCTTTTGTTTTCATAATAAAAATCAATATTTAGAATATTGCTCAACTTATTTCTTAGAACTGTGTCATATTTATTGGTAGTGGTGATCAACAGTCATAGAAAGCAGCACGCAAAATCGTAATTAGAAAATATATCCAGTGACCCCATTGTCAAAGTGTTGCTATTTGCTGCAGAACACTTTCTTCAGGGAGTTACGAATTCCCGTACCATACTGAACAAAATATCATATTTCAAGGCAGGATGTGATAGGAATGTCTTGATAGGTCAGGTTTATGTTTATAGGGTTTAAGCAGTAAACATTAATATTACAAAAGTGTCAGATACAACCAAAATCCTACATGTTACTTCATAAGACTCTAAATTCTCCCTATCACATGGCATTATCGGTAAGGAGCTAATAAGCTCAATCGCCCTCTGTTGGATGTAACAAATCCTCAATTTGCTTTTGACCCACTAGATCTTTGTGTTTAAGTATCTTGTTGGGATCAGAGTCCTTCCATCTGATTTCCTTTTCTTTGGAGTATTGAGGAAGGTGGTGGCAGCAGATAATTTTGGGGTGCTGGAATTGTCTTGGGGTGTGATTTATGCTTGATTTGCCACCTGAGTGAGAGGTGCGTGCAAGTGGAAATAAATCAACTCCATTACAGTGGCCCCCAGTCACGTGCTGGTGAGTGTGTACGTGTGTGAGCCAGCATCGCTCTGCTCTGTACTGACGAGGGGCAAAACCCCGAAACGGCTGTATACAGATGGGTGATGCTGGCTTGGCTAATTATCCCTTCTTGCTTTCCAAAGACCCAGTGGGTCAAAAGCAAATTGAGGATTTGTTACATCCAACAGAGGGCGCTTGAGCTTCTCAGCTTTTTTCCCATAATGCCTTGTGATATGCAGATGCTTCGTGGAGGCAAAAAGGCAATTTCGAATCTCCACATGCCTATATAGGCGCTCTCCCTAAGGAAAGATCTTCCCTTTATAAATTCTCCCTAGTAATAAAGGCATGATATTTCTTTCCTCATTGCTGATCTGTTTATTATCTGATTGCCACTTTTTAGGGTGAATGCACACAGGATCTGCAGCAGATTTTCCATGCAGATAATAATCTGCAATGGATTACAGTGTCAGCTATGTGTATGAGCTGTAGATTATTACATCTGCAGCATGTTAATTTTTATAGTGGATATACTGCAGATTTCCTCCATTGACTTTAATGGTGTAAACTCCCCACCAAAATCTGCAAAGTCTGTTGCAGATTTTTACCTATGATTATCCTATGGAGAATGTCGGCATCTCATCTGCATTCACCCCCATGGGTAGGATCTGCTATGGATTGTGACGTGGATTTTGATGCAGATTTTGTTATGGATTTATTGCAGATTTTAGTGTTCATGCTTCTACATTGACTTCAATGGAAAACAAAATCTGCAGATAAACCTTTCCTGTGGATCTCGCATTCTCCCATTAAAGGTAATGTAGAAAAATCCACAGTAAAGTCATTACTATATCTGCAACAAAATCCACCTCAGATCCATCCTGTATTAACGTTCCTCAGGGGAAGATTTTAATGCACATTTTATCCCAATCAATTTGATGGAGTAAAATGCACAGTTGACCCACAACAGAAATGAACACAGGTCAACTTCTGCACAGAATGTTTCCGTCAAGAAGGCATGGGATTTGCTTGTTTTGGATTTTACATGCACATGCTGTCCCCTGTACGTTCACCTTGGAGAAGACATCGATTCAGTTCGGGTGCCAGAACACAAAGCACAAGGAAATGGTTAATGTTTGGCTATGTTCACACGGCAATTATTGGGACGTATTTCACCCTGTAATTCGCGCCGTACTGCGCAAAATACAGGGCGAGATATGTCCCAATCATTACGGTAGTCCACAGCTCTCATAGAGAACTATGGATTACGTCTCCTCTCCCCACATATACGCGCCGTGAATAATGAATGTCTATGGGGCCAGTGGGCTTCCGGCCCCCCCCCCGCCCCGCCCCCGCTCCTGAGCACACGGCGTATTTGAGGTTGAAATACGTCCCCGCAATTACACCGTGTGAACATAGCCTTAGGGTACGTTCACACGGTGTATTGTAGTGCGCTCAGGTACACAATGCAATATACCTTCGTTAGCAGTTACAAGCGCATTCTTTCAATGTGCAATGGCGGAGGCAGCTTTCTGCCTTCTTTACATTTCTATTTCTTGCCGCATAAACGCCTGACAGAAGTGACAGGTCACTTCGTTTCACAGGCGTACATTACACACAGAGAAATACGATTGTAAAATCATTGGCATATGAGCGACTATGATGATTTTACACAGCACTCAATCAGTGCTGGACCTGATCATTGATTTTACCGTATTTGCGGAGCATACTTTAGTGCAACTATGCGGTGAAGTACGCCCCGCAAACACGCTGTGTGAACATACTGACAATGATTAATGAGCAGTGATTAGGAGTGGCAAGCTCGAAATGCATATGCTGTAATTTTGTTTTTAAGTAATGTGGAAAACTATTTTAATGAAATAGAATAAAAAATCATGTTTTAAGAAAAAATTTCTGGAGGTGCTGGACTTATCAAATAAATTTTGAACAGCGGTTTTACTACTTCCTGCCTGGGTCGAGAAGTAATAAAATGAAAACTCGGTGGCGATGAAAGCCTTCACAAGGCTTCCAGCCATCATTTAAACCGATCAGGAGCCCACGATCTTACCACAAGGGCCCTGATTGAATTGAGCAACATTGCACGGCTGTGTCTAAGAGGTTTAACAGCACGGAATGAAGCTTGTTCCATTCTATGCTGTTACTGGCAGGTGTCAGCCAGCTCCATCCCGTGCTGTTACCGGCAGGTGTCAGCCAGCTCCATTCCCTGCTGTTACCAGCGGGTGTCAGCCAGGTCCATTCCGTCCTGTTACCAGCGGGTGTCAGCCAGCTCCATTCCGTGCTGTTACTGGCGGGTGTCAGCCAGCTCCATTCCATGCTGCTACCGTTGGGTGTCAGCCAGCTCCATTCCGTGCTGTTACTGGCGGGTGTCAGCCAGCTCCATTCCGTGCTGTTACTGGCGGGTGTCAGCCAGTTCCATTCTGTGCTGTTACCAACGAGTGCCCGCCAGCTCCATTCCAAGCTGTTACCGGCGGTGTCAGCCAGCTCCATTCCGTGCTGTTACAGGCGGGTGTCAGCCAGCTCCATTCAGTGCTGTTACCGGCGGGTGTCAGCCAGATCCATTCACTGCTGTTACCAGCGAGTGTCAGCCAGCTCCATCCGTGCTGTTACCGGCGGTGTCAGCCAGCTCCATTCCATGCTGTTACCGGCAGGTGTCAGCCAGCTCCATTCCGTGCTGTTACCGGCGGGTGTCAGCCAGTTCCATTCTCTGCTGTTACCAGCGAGTGTCAGCCAGCTCCATTCCATGCTGTTACCAGCGAGTGTCAGCCAGCTCCATTCCGTGCTGTTACCGGCGGGTGACAGCCATCTCCATTCCGTGCTGTTACCGGCGGGTGTCAGCCAGCTCCATTCCGTGCTGTTACCGGTGGGTGTCAGCCAGCTCCATTCCGTGCTGTTACCGGCGGGTGTCAGCCAGCTCCATTCCGTGCTATTACCGGCAGGTGTCAGCCAGCTCCATTCCGTGCTGTTACTGGCGGGTGTCAGCCAGCTCCATTCCGTGCTGTTACCGGCGGGTGCCGGCCAGCTCCATTCCGTGCTGTTACCGGCGGGTGTCAGCCAGCTCCATTCCGTGCTTTTACCGGCGGGTGTCAGCCAGCTCCATTCCGTGCTGTTACCGGCGGGTGTCAGCCAGCTCCATTCCATGCTGTTACCGGCGGGTGTCAGCCAGCTCCATTCCGTGCTATTACCAGCGGGTGTCTGCTTGCTCCATTCCATGCTGCTACCATTGGGTGTCAGCCAGCTCCATTCCCGTGTTTTTACGGCGGGGTTTTCAGCCAGCTCCATTCGTGTTGTTTCGGGGTGTTTTCAAAACCCGCTTTTTT